>JAHHUM010003090.1:0-20039 GCA_036173005.1 Crenichthys baileyi | reverse complement strand
AACACATATTTCCCTCCCCCTTGGAACATTGTTCCCCATTTTGGGAAGCCCTAGAGAATTGCCCACCCTGGCTTTTACATAAACAGAAGACTCTGGTGTATATTCTTTACCTGATTGGTTTGCTACATTTTTGGGAAAAGGAAGGATTTTATTTTTTACAGGTATGGATTTCCCTTTGCCATTTAAAAGGGGTATTCCATTTGTTTTTGGTTTGGTTGTGCCATTCCCTCCCGTCTGTAAAAGGAAAGGACCCCCTATTCATATCAGATGCCTCTCCTCACAGGTGAAAGGGGAAAACCCAGGGAAATTGCCTTTTGATGAGTCTGACACCGACTCTCATGATGATGATTTTGCTTTCTAATAAATTTACCGATATTCAAATTTTACATCTATTGAAAATAATCCTCCTAATTCTAATGATGTAGATGTGGGGCCGAACACACAGGGTAGATGATAACTCATGATTTAAAATTTTTGGGAAGTATATTGGTGTACTAATATATTCTACTATTTTTTCTAAATTTTAATTTTTTAAATTCTTTATATTATTTGTGTATTTTTTTATCTGATCTTTCTTAAAATTTTTTGATTGAAGAGATGTTTTTTTTCCATCAGAATGGAAAAAAACTGTTTCCAAAAAAGAGGATGACAATATTATTAGATTTGTTTTTAGTGTTTTTTTTTGTAATAATGTTTCGTTACTCATTTTAATTATTTAGTCAATTTTATTACTACTCATTTTTGATTACTACTTATTTCATATAATCAATTTTTGATTCATTTTTATTATTCATTTTATTAATAATCAATTCACTTTTTTTTATTAATATTCTTGTACTTTCTTTCTTTGTAAATCAGTAACATTTTCTTAGGTGTTCAATAACATATGAAACTAGTTTCATTATTATTGAAGAGGGTGGATTGTTATGGAAATTTTAGTGCCTTGCTTGATTTGCTCCTTGATACTCTACAGGAACTGACAAAAGCATTAGAACCCCTCTGTGTTATTCCCTTTTTCTTCTCTGTTTTAGTCTTAAGAGTAATGGTTTCTCAGCCTTCTACTTGCGAAAAGCTGGTGAGACAATATGTATGCCACACTGTTAAGGTTATGTCCTGGGAAAAACAAGTTCTCATGAGGATTCCCTTGAAAACTGTTGTAGCCTATAGGAGAATTTTTACATTTTGTTAGTCAGAATGATTTGCAGCACTACTGAGCAACATCTCAATGCTGTAAAATCCTTCTCTCTTGCAAGACCCTTTAGGGGACAGTCATCAGTCTCTGGATGCGAATTTTTTCTACAACACATGGATCCATCCCGCCTTTTTCAACGGTTCCGGCTGGTGGTTTGTGGTTTTAATGGTGTGGGGGGGTATTTTTTTTGGGAAAAATTTGGGGACCCTTAGTACCCAAATTGAGCATTGTCCCAAAGCCCAAAACCTACCTAAGTATTGTTGCCGACCATGTCCCCTCCCTTTAAGGCTACAGATTACCCCTCTTCGGATGGTTACTTCCAGCACGATAACGCGCCACGTTATAAAACACGAGTCATCTCAGACTGGGTTTTTTTAACATGACAAGGAGTTCACTGTACTCAAAAGGGCCTCCACAGTCCCCCCGATCTCAATCCAATTAGAGGACCTTTGGGATGTGGGGGAAAAGGGAAAAATTCGCACTTATGAGGTGCACCCGATAAAACCCGCAGCATCTGTGTGGTGCTATCATGTCAATATGGACCCAAAACTGTCCTAAGGAATGTTTTTCCAGTACCTTGTTGAATCTGGAACCACTAAGGAAATTTAAAGGCTGTTCTGAAGGCAAAAAGGGGGCCCAACCCCGGTATTAGCAAGGTGTCCCAAAAAAGTGGGCCCCGGGGAGTTTAAAGGGGAATGGTATATTATTAATGTAAATTTTTAAAATTGTCAAAAAACAAAACCCTCCATTTCTGCTACCTGTATGACCCCCTCTTTTTCCAGTGGTTATGGTCAATCTGACAGAGAGAGTTATCCCAATCGTTGTGGTTTTTAGTATAACAATGGCCATTCAGTGGGCTCTAGATGGACAAACTGTCTACTTTTAAGGCTAGGTTTAAAAACGTTCCTTTTTGATAAAGCTTATAGTTAGAGTGTGCTTAGGTTTATCCTGAGCTATCTCTGTAGTTATGCTGCTATAGGCTTAGGCTGCTGGAGGACATAATGACCCAACTTTCACCCTCTTCGCTACTTGTTCTCACACTACTCTTCAATTTTGATTATTTGCTGTTATTTCAGCTTTTAACTTTGTTCTCTCTCTTATTCTCTTCCTAGAAGCTACACTGGGGGGTGGGAGGGGGGGGCCTGACTCTGTGTCTACCTGTAACACCTTTCTGGAGAGGGGAATCCTCCAAGCTTCTGCTGGCAACAACTTTTAATGCTAACCCTCTACCGATGATCCACATGGCCCTGTCTTTCAGTGTTAACCCTTTCTCTCTCCTAGACATAGCTACTGGACTGAGCTTCTACTGTAAACTAACTCTATGTGCTCTCTTCAGACTCTAAAACTTGAAAAACTGGCTCAGAGTTTATCTGTTCTTCTTTCTAGGTGGAAACGGACTAAAGGAGCTACATCCATTAACATTTACCTTTTCCTTCCATAGAAAGTACTACTGGATCAGTGTCTTTGTTCTCTTGTGTCTCTGCTCTGTTCTCTCTAACCCCCAGTCGGTCGTGGCAGATGGCCGCTCACACTGAGCCTGGTTCTGCTGGAGTGTTTCTTCCTGTTAAAAGGGAGTTTTCCTCTCCACTGTCGCTAAATGCATGCTCAGTATGAGGGATTGCTGCAAAGTCAACGCCAGTGACTGTCCACTGTCTCTACATGTTCATCGGGGAGGAGTGAATGCTGCAAGTCACTGAACTGGCTGCAATCTGCGGGTTTCCTTTCCTTAGATAGAAAAACTTTTTATCCACCCCCCCCCCCCTCCCCCCATTTGAATAAATAACTGATTCTGACTGCACTGTTCAATGATTAAGATTAATTGGAATGTATGTACCTGACTTTTGTGAAGTGCCTTGAGACGACATGTGTTGTGAATTGGCGCTATATAAATAAACTGAATTGAATTGAATTGAATGTATGCCTGTCCTTTATGTGAACTCAGCATGCTGACTGTGCGAGGCTGAGTTCTGTTATCTCCTTTTAAGGAATGCATACTCCCCGAAACCAACTGTATCTTTGGGAACCCAACTGTTCCTTTTTACACTCCCACCTTTGTAACACACACACACACTCAAACTGTTTGTGCTATAAAATAAAGGAGACAAGGCGTCTGCTCTTTGTAGTCCTGAACTGCAGAGTGTGGCCTACCCTTGCTTGCAAGAAATTTAACAGATTCTGTGTCGTTCCTCTGAGCTTGACTATTTAATAAATAACTCTTATCATTTAAATTGGTCCTTTGCCGGATTGTTTAATAAGATTATCTATCTTTTACAGTGACCTAAGGATCCCGGGGACTGCCTGACGCCGAGGAAGCGCTACCGTACGGCCGCCCCAGGACGGTGGCTGAAAGCCCCGGGGTGTGTGAATTCGCATCAGGCGGCTCGTGGGTTATTGCTTCGCTCAACGCCGGGGTTGACTCTTGGGGTCCAAAAGAGTCACCTAGAAGTCAGCTCAGAGGGTGAGACGTTTTTGTTTTAAGAATAAATGTGTGTTTAAGAAAGTGATTAACAGTCGCAGGTGATTAAACACCCCCCAACAAAAGGGTTTCAGTAATTGGATAAGGTTTTGTTCTGCCTGGAAAAGGTGACTGTTAAATTGGTAGATCTCGGCTGAAAGGAGATCCTAAAGACGACTGGGTGGTACCACTATAAGGGAATGAAAAATAGGTTAGAGTTGGCCGAAATCAAACCGTGTCTAAATAGATAAATAATAAAATAGCACAAGACAGAACCGTGCCGCAATTTACTGTCTGTGTGAGGGATTAGAGGAACTAAGCTTTTAAAAGAATCATAGGAAGATTCTGCTAGTGACTGTGTCTTTTTTCTTTGCCCGGATCAGAAAGAACGTTACTGGTGATTTTTGGAGAAAAAACGGGTTCCATCCCAAGAAAAATAAACACCGCTGCGAAAACTAGTTGCAGTATAGAAACGTAGAAGGGCGTGTCATTTAATTCTCTCCTTGAATCTTCATGCCAGTGAATTTTCTGTCTGTTGGGAAATATTTCATAGTCTGTTTAAAGTAAAAATAAATATGGGGAAGGAACAAAGTAAGTTGTTGGAGGGTGATGTAAAGTTTATGGAGAATTATGTTAGAAGAGCAGGAAAAATTTGCCACAGATGGAATGAGACAGCAGGGTTCTCAGGCAGGTTAGACACAAAATATATTCTAAACTACAGGCAGATTTAAAAGTAAAGGGGGGAAATCATGCAAACCAAGAACCTGCGTAAAAAGGAACTTAGAAAGATTGAGTATAAACTTTCAGACAAAGGTTGGAGCAAAGTAGATTAAGAGGGACATGCATGAGACAAGGATAAAGGGAAGAAACGGGACAGAAGCTGCCGCAGCAGCGTTAATAAGCCCCGATGAGGAAACAGTCGCTGCCCACAGACAGCCCTCAGCCACAGCCACAACCTAAATTTTTTACAGCTTCCTGCCGCCCCCACTTGCACCACAAGCTGGAGGGCTGCGGGAGCGGTGATTTTCAAAACCCCCGTAAGAATACAACAAGGGCCAATTACTAATAAACCCATTTACAACAGAGGAGGGGAAAATAATTCAGCAGGGCCTTCCCTCTGGTCCCCACTTTCTCACAGTTGGACGGAGTCCAAACAAGAAGTAAGAATAGAAAAAACACAGTTGAATCTAAAACAGAATCCCTTTACCCCCATTCCGGAATTAAAAGCCTATGAACATAAGTTTCATACTTCTGGTTAAAAAAAATTTAGAAGAGGCACACATTTCCTCTAGTAAGAAGTGGCTAAATCCGAGGCTTCCAGGAGATGCTCAACATCCGGGCCCATGCACGAAACAATCCTGGTGTACAGGCTGCCCTGGGACTCAGGAGGACAGATCTGCCGCATTAAAGGGCATCCCACCTATAGAACATGGAACAGATAGGAATTTCGCAGCATTAAAACGAGTTAAAAAGACAGCTTCCATTTTTAAACGGGAAAGAGAAGTTGGCAAATGTTTGGTTCACAAATATTTGGACATAAAAGGGTGCAGAGGTGTGGGTGATTTCACGGAAATGACGGAACGGAGACACACTTCCTCCGATGGCCTTGGTCGCACTGAGCTGCAGGATGTCTTAAAAACCCACTGTATGAAAGAATCAGAAATCAATACAGGCAAGCTGCTGATTATGGAAAAAACTCCACAGTGTAGACAAAAAGATGAGGAAAAAGATCCACCAAGATTTCTTAGACAGAATGAAAACAGTTTTCAGAGCAAATTCAGCTATGACAACTGATAATGAACCCAATAGTTGCATAAACACAACAGCAGTTAAAGAGAGCATTTATTCAAGGATTAAAACCATAACGAAGAAAAAAAAAATACATAGATAAACATTGGGTGATTCAAAAAATACAGGAACTGTCACCCAAGCACTCGAGTACGCTTAACATGCCCCACAGAGAACTCAGCAAAAATAAGAAGGACTGATAAATTTGGTGGTGCAGGATGGCTTAATAGCAGTGCACTATTTCAGATCACCCCAGGATTTAGAGGCCGTGGGAAGGAAGAAAGGAGGAGCCTCGCAACAAAGCCACAATCGAAACAATGTCTGTTAGTAAGGTGTGGTATAAAAATGGGGCCATTATGCAAGGGAATGTTGAAAGAACTAACCTGCAGGGTTACAATCAAGGTGATGACCACACTGCTGGGAAAAACTTGGCCAAGCCGTGGACATCTCAAAAGAGACTGTAGAGACAAAAGGGTGGTTAACCCCCAACTCGACCACAAAATTGACAACTAAAAGCCACAGCCCTCACTTCCTTTCCTCAACATCATGAGGCTGACGAAGCCAAGATTGAGGAAGTGGACATACAAGCAGCACTGGAACAAATAGCTTTCCACAAAAAACACAAAACCTGCCTTACAAAATCGTAACGATTAACAACAAAAAAATATAGCTGTTTGTGTGATACTGGAGCTTATAGACACTGTATTAAAACTGAGCCTCCACCTAAAGTAAAATATTCTGACACCGCCATACAGGGTTCAGATCAGCAGCCGGCACATCAGAGATAACATATTATCCAGTTTGCCAGTCACAATAAAGGAAGCCTGAGACAGGATTCACATGTCAGGGCTCCAGTACTAATAGCTCTAAGTGCCCAGTGAATCCTATTAAGGAGAGATCTCATGCAGAAATGACATATAAACATCGTGTCCACAGAAACGGGCATGAAAGCAGTAGTAGGAAGAGGGAACCCTTGTTTGTCACGGCCTCTCACAGCCACACTACTACTGTCCCTAGATTTAGGCCCCACACCAACAGCACGAGAAAAAACTATTAAGAAAAAAACAAGAGAAAAAAAACTTTTTCAGAAGCACAGTACATGTCAGATCCTGAGCTTCATTTAACCATGAGATATAAAAACTCTCCAGGTCCCTGATCATAGGTATGACATGACTTTTTTCATAGAGAAAAAACTCAAAAGTATAACCGGATAACATCTCTAATGTAGATCCTAAGACAGGAAGGTCATCTGTCTCAGTCATACTGTCAGGAAAAACAACTCAAAATGTTCCGAGGGCCGTACACCCCATCTATCATTAACAAAGCCCCCAGGAAGTCCCTGGAAAGAATCAGGAGACTTTGTCCTTGCATTCTCAAAGAGGGAAATATGAACCACTGGAAGCATCTGACTGGAAAATAGATCACAGAACAGGGGGTACCTGAAGCTCACCTTAGTGGGTGGACACCACAAAAGTAGATCCACAAAAACACATTTTGATGAAATAGAGTGACACCTGCAGGGCTTAGCTGAGGGCCAGGAAAGTTAACCATGAATCCCTTGCCCTAGCTGCTGTCCCATCTGACCCACTGCCTCACAGTCATCAACTGATGTAGGGCTAATAAAAAGGGTTTAGCTCCCTCTCCATATAAAGTAAAACTAAATATCAGAGAGACGCCCCCATTAGTTCACCAGTACCCACAAAACTAGAAGCTGAAGAAAGGCTGGACCATCAAACAGTCATACAAGGGGGGAAAACAAAAAAAATTTTTTTATGTTAAAAATCAGGAATATTAAAAAGGAAGCACCTGATGCCACATGTATACACACCTGTTTTTCCAGTACAAACAGGCCAGTACAGGAAATGGAGGAGAGATCAGGATCTTAGACCACATTAATGACATAGTAGCGTCAGTTGTCGGTACACTTTATGTCCCAAAATCCACATGACAGCGGGTTGGAAAATGAAACTGACACAACACCTGGTTTTTAGACCACAATAATTTATTAGTATGGGTGTAGGCTCCTTTGGCGGCCAAAAATACAGTGTCAATTCGTCTTTTGGGAATGAGCATATACCAAGTCCTGCCACAGTGTCACAGTAGGGATTTTAAGCCATTCTTCTTGCAGGATAGTAGGCCAGGTCACGTTACGTGCTTTACTGATGTCTCAAAACGTTGCACCTGACTCGCTCCTCCATAACACCCCAAAGTGGCTCAATAATATTTAGATCTGGTGACTGTGCAGGCACGATGGGAGATGTTCAACTTCACTTTCATGTTTCATACAAAAACCAATGTTTCACCACGTCTTTGCTGTGTGTATTGAGTGCATTGTCATCCTGATACACGGCACCGCCTTCAGGATAACGTTGGGAACCATTGGATGCAACCATGGTCCTCAAGAATGGTTGGTAGGTCCTTGGCAGTGATGCGACCATCTAGCGACAAGTATTTGGGCCAAGGGGAATGCATTTGATATGGCAGCCCAAACTCATCACTGATCCACCCCCATGCCTTCACTCTGGGCCAAGGCAACAGTCTGGGGTGGTAACGCTTCTTTGGGAGGGCTTATCCACACCGAACTCTCCGGATGTGGGGAGGAAGGAAAAACAGTAAAGGTGGAATCTCATCAGAGAACCATACATCGTTTCACAGTGTCCACAGCCCAAAGATTTGTCTATCCTTGCACCATTGAAAAACCGACGTTTGGCATTGAGCATGAGTGTACACAACAGGTTTGGCTATAGCAGCTACCAGGCCGTGTATATGCACCCTGTGGAGCTCCCGACGGACAGTTTCTGGTGGAAACAGGAGAGATTGTTGAGGTGCACATTTAATTCTGCCGTGATTTGGGCAGCCGTGTGTTTTATGTTTTTTGTGAATACAATCCGGTGTTAGCACGCCAAACATGTCCCTGTCCAGACAGTTCTTCTTGCGGTCCCCACAGTAATCTTGTTGAGATGTGGGTCATCCTTCTTCGTGGTATGCTGACATGATACCTGGATACGTGGCCCTTGATGACATCACAAGCAACTTGACTGTCTTGTCCACAGATGCGCCAGCAAGACGTTGCACCAACACATTTTGTTCCTCTTTTGAATTGAGTATGTTACCCATAAGTTGTGTGCATTTAAACATTTTGAGCAAAAAACTGTGCTCTTACGCCTGCTAGTAAGAAACCTTCACACTCTGCTCTTAATGGTGCAATGCGCAATCAATGAAGACTGGCTACCAGGCTGGTCCAATTTAGCCATGAAACCTCCCACACTAATATGACAGGTGTTTCAGTTTCATTGTCCAACCCCTGTATGTTGTTACATTCTCTAACCCCAGATAAAAATACTTCTCAGTAGTGGACCTTAGTAATCCATTCTTTACAGTGCCATTGCATGAAGAATCACATCATTTATTTGGGTTTCAGTTTTTAAAGGTAAAAAAATCACGTACACTTGACTCCCACAGGGGTTTTCCATGAGAGCCCGAAAAACATGTGTACACGCAACCATTAAGTAATTTTAAATGAGGGGACCTGTAAGATACCTGGACACAGTCAAGTCCCTGGTTGTATGTAGATGACATTCTCTTGGCCCTCAGACCACCGCAGCATTGTGAAAAGGGGGAACATAAACAGTTCTAAAAAAAAAAAAATCTTTCCAAAACACGGGGCACCAAGGCATCCCAAAAATAAACTACAGTTTTTGTAAGGAGGGGAGTGGGTACTTAGAAACACACTTTATCACGGCATGGGCCGCTCCTTAAAAAGGCCAGAAAGAAAGCAATACAAGAGGGCCCCCTAAGCCACAAACTAAGCAACAAAAATTTTAATGTCCTTTTTTTTGGGAACCCGGTGTAAATTTTTTTTCAGAGGAATGGCTGCCAGATTATGCAGCAATTGTTTTAACCCCCTGCACTCTATGATTTAAGGAGAAAAACAGGGGATTAAAAGACAAAGTTATGTGGACTGAAGAGGGGGGAAAAAGCATTTATAAATCTCCCCAAAAAACTTGCTTCAACAACCTTCCCCCAAAAAATAGCACTTTTCCAGACTACAGCCAACCTTCCACACTTTGTGGTTGGATGCCTGTCAAGGTTAAGGGGGGTGAAAAAAAAACATTTTTTTTTTTTAAAACTCAACCATTCGGGCCGTAAACAGACCACTAGCAAAATTTTATTCAAAGAAACTGGATCCTGTTTTTGTTACTGGATTTTTTTCCGGGCATGCACACCGGGGGCTGAAGCTGTTAAAAACAAAACCAGTTGAAATCTTTTTGGTCACGGGGCCACTAACACTGAAAGTTCCCCCATTCAGTTTTACTTTTGGGGTTACTGAAAAACCTCACTTTCCCTTTTTTACACATGAAAAGGGCCATATTTCCCAAATTAAACATCCCTGTTGCTGTCCCAGGCCCTAATATCACACTGCAAAAGATTGCGGTCCATTGAACCCCCAAACACGTTAATTACCCACAGCTGAGGACGGACAAACCACAACCCCCTTTTAAAACAAAAGGCAGAAAAAAGTTACCAAAACCAAACAAAGACATTTTTCACAGACCCAAAAATAAACTCACAAGTGGTTTGTTGGGGGTTTGGGCCTTGGGTCCATCTAAAGATGGGGGGTATGGGGGAAAAAAATTGGGGGGTTTGGGTTTGCAGTGACAACTACAAGATAGGATTATAGAAAACAAAATCACTACCAAAAACATGCCCAGCACAAACTGCAGAAACTGTATTCTGTAGTAAGAGCCTGTGAATTGCATGAAGGGAAAATACTTACCATTTTTACAGAAAAAAGGGCCAGTATTTTTTGGATCAGTTTAAACCACCAATGCTAAAATTTGGCAAAATAGAGGTTTTAAAAAATCATCAGGAACAGAGCTAAAAACATTTTAAAATTTTTGGAAAAGATTATTATCAGCAATACAACTGCCAGAGAAAATAGCACTCTGTAAATGTAAAGCTCAATCAATCCGGAAAGACAGCGAGGAAAAAAAAGGGGAAAAAAACTTTGCTGACATTTCCGCCAAAGCAGCTGCAAAACTGCCTTTAACACTCAAAGATGTCAGAAAATCCTATTTATAGGGCCGTAGAATGGGTGAAAGATGCACAACAATCAGCACCAAGCACCAGGAATTAAAATGCATGGTTAAAGAGAGGACAAAAGAAGAAAAATGAAAACCTACCAATTTAAAAAAACAAAACCAATCCTCACCAAAAAAATTTTTTATAAAACAGCCCCAAAAAGTGTCACATGGAAAAACCCGTGTGTCAAGGGGGGGAATGGAACCATGGATAAAAAAACATCAATTCTACACTATAAATTTTTGATTTTGCAAAAACTTTTGCAGATCCTGCATAAATTTTTTTTTGTTTTACATAAAACCCCAAGGGGAAAATGCGCCCCCAAGAGAGGGCAGTTCCCCCCCAGCTGCACATCCCATTCCATACCCTAAAATATCATTGTCACAGGGAAAGAAATACTGTCTAGTGATCATAGATGCATTTTCAAAATGGGTTTTTAAAAATATACCCAGCAAAACACTGTGATGCACTCACAGTAGCAAAAAATCTAGTGGCACATTTTTTTCCCACTTATGGAATTCCTCAAATCATCAGGTCAGATAAGGGGAACTCACCTTTGTAAAAAATTTTTTAAAAGGGTTTATGCTCTAAAAATTCCCTTAGGATTCCCGTAAAAAAAATCACTGCTCTTACCACCCAAAAAATGGCAGGTCTCGTTGTAACGAACAAATGGGACAAATAAAAAACAGGCTAAAAAAAAAAAGTGGAGGAGACGGGTAGACCATGGCCGGAAAAGTCTTTTGCTGGTTAATTTTTAGATGGGGAATAACTCCCAATCAAACTGGTCTTACTCCATTTGAAAATAGTACAATGAAAAACCTTTTCCATTACCATCAGAAATGAATGACATAGATAAAGGGCCCCAACAGGAAACATCATTAGCTGAATGGAAAAATAAAATGTTACAGGGGAAAAACAGACACAGTTGTCCAGTAAATCCCGCCAGTAAATTCTGCTCCTATTCCACAGAACGACCTGAGGCCTGGAGACCTGGTCCTGATTAAAGGACACTCCAAAAGAAAAGATTGGAGTACCTTTCCTCGCTGGGGAAAAGGACCATTCCAGGTGCTCCTGATGATGCCCACAGAGCTGAAAAAAACAGAAAAACCTTCCTGGATTCATAAAAGTCACTGTAAAAACAGTATTAACCATTACAGGAGCCAAACCAAAACCGATGGGGTAGCAGAGGAAGCCCGGCTACAAAGGGGCTGGTGACCCATAGGGGCCCAGCGTCTCAAAAAAACCGGTGAAGAAAAAAATTTGGATCTGCACCTACTTATAATATGGCTCTCTGTAACCTGTGGAAAAGGAACTGATAAGCCTGAGCCTAATGCTGGCAGCAGTACTTGTCCTTCCTTCTACTACAGGATCCGCAGGAGGAGGAAGTGCAGAAGAAAAAAAGGGCATCAGACAGGACCATCTCAGGCCCCTGACAGAGGAGGGGCATGAAGCACATCCATTCCTGCAAAAATTTCTGGGGATCGTTCCGGTGTAAGCACAGCTAGAGCACAGAATAAAAACCAATTGTTTTGTGTGCTCTATAATTCCCCGTTTCACCATCGCAAGGTCCCTACAGTGGTTTTTTTTTACAGCAATGAATTTTACAAAACCAGCCTGCATCCCCTCCATTGGAGCATTGGGGGTTATGTTTTAAAACCGCGAAACTCTTTATCATCCCTGGCCAGAACCTAACACAAGGGGGAAAAGGGTATCCAGATGACTGTAAAGACAAAAACACTTACACCTGGTATAACTACAAACATTAAAATATGCATGTGAACCCCCGTAACTGCACATTGTGGATGCTAAACAATGGCAAAAGTTTAAACATCAAGGGAGGAATAATACCTTTTGGGGCACATTTAAATGGAAAACATAAACATCATGACTGTTTAAGTAGAAGTAAACAAATAAAACCTTTGTATATCTTGGTAATTACCACTCAGTTTCTATAATACATGGGTTGCAAAGGGGAAAAATGGTTCATAATTGGGCACCTACTGGGTTGAAGGTGTAGCATGGTTGTGTGGGGAAAAAATGCTTATTTTGGTGGCTGCCCCTTAACTGGGTTTTTGGTACTTGTGCTCCCATTTTCACATCTGATCATACAGTAAAAATTAAAAAAAAAGGCATTAGACAACTCCACTTCCTCTAATAGGCCCCGAAAAAATCCTTGGAGTTAAACCCACCCCGATCCCATATGGGGGAACTAATTGTACCTGATGAAGTTTAAAAAAACGGGCAACAGGTGAAAAAAATTGGGCACGGGAAACCTTCCTCCTCTGGGGGGGGGGGTAGGAAAAATAAAGTTGGGGGGTTAGAAACCCTAAATTACCGATTCGGATTGTTTTTAAAAAATTTTTCCATAATAATAGAAGACGGCCCAAAAACCCCAAAATGAGTGCTATGAGAGGGGCCATGGGTAGTCCAAAATCGCATGGCTTTAGACATCTTGTAAAAGCTTCATCAGGAAGGGTTTGTGTTCTATGAAAAAAACACCTGCTGTCAAAATTAATCCCAGATAACTTACTTTCTCAATATGACCGAAGCATTAAAAAACTTAAAAAAACCCTTCAAAAGGTAATGACAAAAAATGATTATGCTGCACCATAATCTTCCTGGTTTTAAATTTGATATTCCATGGGGGAATGGATGAATTGGATTAAGATGTTTTTTTTTTTTGGCTATTATTAGCCTTTAGGATCAATCTTTTCGTTTTTTTTTCCCTGTTTGCAAATGCATGATAAATAAAATGTAAATCAATTTAATATTAACGGGGATATGTAAATTTTTGAGTCAAACTGGGAAACTCTACAAGACCCAGTCGAAGATGTTTATGATGATGCAGAGAAAGGGTTATTTAAATGAAACCTCAAAAAGGACCCTGTTGACTCTTACCCCCCGCAATGATGTAAAATACATACTGATACTAACATGCTGATTGCCTGAGTGTACTCATATCTGTACTTGATAAAATGATCTTGTAGCAGAAATCGAAAAAATTTGCTGTTTAAAAGGCAAATGAGGAAAAAAATCACAGGGGGGTTTTATAAAAACAAGGCTCACTTTTTTTTTTTTTCTTTTATCTTATTCTTATTTTCTCATTTCATTTTTTTGTATTATTCTATTTTTTATTTTTCCTGATTTAATAATACAAGACACATTTGATGTTTGTTCACTCTGCCGTTTCTGGTGGTCGCCCTGGGCGCGGGGGAGCCGTGTGAGTATTTTTCCGCAAACATAATCATGCTTACTGTCGGGGGTTTTTCGCTCACACAGAGTGCTTTTTAATATGTTTAATATTTTTAATCATACTATATTCATGATAAGAAGGGGGACTGTTGGGTGGAAAACTTATTTTTGTTCTTTATCACTCATGTAAACTATGTATGTCTGTCCTTTATGTGAACTCAGCATGCAGACTGTGCGAGGCTGAGTTCTGTTATCTCCTTTTAAGGAATGCATACTCTCCGAAACCAACTGTATCTTTGGGAAACCAACTGTTCCTTTTTACACTCCCACCTTTGTAACACACACACACACTCAAACTGTTTGTGCTATAAAATAAAGGAGACAAGGCGTCTGCTCTTTGTAGTTCCGCACTGCAGTGTGGCCTACCCTTGCTTGCAAGAAACAGATTCTGTGTCGTTCCTCTGAGCTTGACTATTTAATAAATATCTCTATCAGTTTCCTTTCCTTAGACAGAAAAACTTTTTATCCAATTTGAATAAATAACTGAATCTGACTGCACTGTTCAATGATTAGGATTAATTGGAATGTATGTACCTGACTTTTGTGTGCCTTGAGACGACATGTGTTGTGAATTGGCACTATATAAATAAACTGAATTGAATTGAATTGAAATTGAAAAACAGTCAAATAATGTATACTGTTTTTTTTCACATGATTTAGTGAGTCTGTATTGATTAGCAGAAAATTGATTTATTTCATTTACAAATTTTGGAGCATAATGCCAAAAAAGTGAGGCTATTAACGTATAAATATAGTCAGTTTTTATTATAGTTTTATAAATAAATTTGGCAATGGATGCCCTTTTTTGGCTTAAGTACCTACCTCTGGCTTTAGCTTTCTGGATATCTTTTGTATTTCCCCCTTAAGCGTGATGCTCTCTATCAGCATCAACTCAAAGCTTAACAAAGTAGAGGCCGCACCTAAGTGAATATTAGATGAACCCTTAACAGCATTTTGGGCGTTTACATTTCACGAATATTATTTCACAATGACAGTTGATTTAAACAATGACCATCACTGATTGATGATGTCAAGTTCGACAGATTCTCTTTTTTAAAATAAACAAACTATTGATATGAGTGAAAAGAAAAAAACATTTTGAGATTTTGAGATGTGTAGGTGTTTACTTTTCTGCCACACGATTACAACTATTTTGATAGAATTTCTAAAAACCCTTCAAATGTTGAGAGCAGCCCAAATTTGAACAACCTGCCCAAAGCTATTTCTTTCCCTGCCCAATATGTTCAAAAGAAGCCCAACAGGGGGACAGACCAGTCAAGTCTGGCAAATTGCACAGCAGTACACAGTTTACCCCAATCCCATTAAGAAAGCACTAATCACCAATAACAACAAACATGTCGGAGCAGAATGTGTATGCATGATGAAGCCCCCTTCACGTTTCTGCCTGCCCCCTCATATATGCCTGCCTAGAACTGCCCCTGTTACCAAAGGTAATTTATATGTTTGTTTATTGTGATATTGTGCCAATGTAAGAAGTCGAACTCTCACACATCAGCTACTGAGTTAAACATGACTGGAAATCAACAAATCTGCCATATAAACTAGTAATCCATTAGTGAAGATTTTTAATAATACCTTTCCGTCAGAATGTCTACTTGTCATTAAAATAAATGACTTGCATACAGTGCATCCGCAAAGTATTCACAGAGCTGCACTTTTTCCACATTTAGTTATGTTACAGCCTTTTTTAAATGGTATCAATTTAAACTGTTTCATCAAAATTCTACACACAACATTATTATTATGACAATCTGAAAGAAGTTTGTTTGAGATTGTTGCAAATTCATTAAAAATAGAATATAAATTACATTTATGTAAGTATGCACAGCCTTTGCTTAACACTTTGTTGATCCACCTTTGGTGACAAGTACAGCCTCCTTTTGAATGTGATGCCAAGCTTAGCACACCTATCTTTAGGCAGTTTGGCCCATTCTTCTTTGCAGAACATCTCAAGCTCCATAAGGTTGGAGAGAGGTCTGTTCACAGCTATTTACAGATCTTTTCAGGTATTCCATCAGATTCAAGTCTGGACTGTGGCTTGGCCACTCCAGGACATTCACAGGGTGATTCTGAAGCCACTCCTTTCAGTTCTTGGCTGTGGGCTTCGGTTCGTTGCCCTGCTGAAAAATAAACCGTTGTCCCAGTTTAAGGTCAAAAACGCTCTGGAGCAGGTTTTCATCCAGGATGGCTCTGTACATTGCTGCATTCATCTTTCCTTCTATCCTGACTAGTCTGCCAGTTCCTGCTGTTGAAAAACATCTCCACAGAAAAACATCACCATGCTTTACTGTGGGGATTGTATTGGTCTGGTGATAAGCAGTGCCTGGTTTCCCCCAAACATGACAAATCTTTGTTTCTCATGGTCTGAGAGTTCTTCAGGTGCCTTTTGGTAAACTCTAGATGGGCTACCATGTGCGTTTTATTGAGTGGCTTTCATCTGGTCACTCTACCATACAGGCCTGATTGGTGGGTTGCTGCAGAGATAGTTGTCCTTTTGGAATGTTCTCCTCTCTCCACGCATGCATGGGGAGAACATGCAAACTCCATGCAGAAAGAACCCCGGCCAGGAGTCGAACCCAATTCTCTTAGGCCAATCCTCATCACTATGCTTCCAATAGATCTCTGCTCTGTTCTCTCAAAACCCCAGTCAGTTGTTGCAAATGGCTACTCACACTGAGCCTGGTTCTGCTGGAGGTTTCTTCCTGTTAAAAGGGAGTTTTTCCTGTCCACTGTCGCTACATGCAGGCCCAGTATGAGGGATTGATGCAACGTCAATGCCAGCAACTGTCCACTGTCTCTACATGCTCATCCAGGTAGGAGTGAATGCTGCAAGTCACTTACTGGATGCAATCTGCTGGGTTTCTTTAGATTGAAAAACTTTTTAACTAATTTGAATAAATAACTGAATCTGACCTCACTGTTCGATAGTAAGGATTAATTGGAATGTATGTACCTGACTTGAAGTCTGTATGATTTGATTGAATTGACTTAGCCCATTTTAAAGTTATCCACGTTTCACACAATGCAACAGGAAACAATACTCGGCAATTATTTTTACCTTTGCCTTCCTCCCTCCCTGTTGGATGGAGTAAGGGGGAGTCAGGTTTAGCCTAAACCGGCTCTGTTATGGTTGAAGTGCAAACACACCCTCCATTTCTGGTACCCGTGCGACCCCTTGTTGGAAGATTTGTACATAAATTATCATTGCTTAGTTTAAAAAGGTTCTTTATCCTAAATGTTTTATCATTAAAAGACATTTTCATTTATTTAGTTTGCTGAACTTTGATAGAAGTGGTTTGAATACTTTTCATTTTTATCTTGAGTGTTTTATGAACTATTAACAGAATTGTCATTTTGTCTTAGAGTTGCATTTGGGTGGTTGCTATGCAGACTGAGCAGGAACTTGTGTGTGTGCAGGGGTGTTCCGGAAAGAGGGCTGTTTGCACCCCAGCCAATCTTCGTGTCCTTGAGTGACAGATATCAGTATCTGGATAGAACCACTTTTATTCAGTAGAACTTGCATTTGTGAAACTGTGTGTGGTCACAGCCACGATGAGTGTTTTTTTCCCTTTCTTTAATAAAAGGCTGTGCACACAGGGCAGCTCGTCTGAGAGAACCGACTATCTCTCCCTGGCCAGCCAAAGATAACCTTCTCTGAGTTTATCAGTGTGTCTAACTCTGATCCCCCTTTTCTTTTCCAATAGTTATAATCAGTCTGACAGAGAGAGGTACCCTCAATCCTTGTGGTTTTTAGTATAACAATGGCCACCAGTGGGCTCTAGATGGACAAACTTGATCAGTTTATTATTTTACTTATTACCCCTACACATAGCCCATTCTAAAATGGCCAAACACTTAGTAGTTTATTCTAACCTCCCCAACAACCCCGCACCATTCCAAACCCTTTGTGAAGTGCCTTGAGACAATATGTGTTGTGAATTGGCGCTATATAAATAAAACTGAATTGAATTGAACTCATTGGGTTCTTTACAGCTGCTGGTGTTTTGTCAATATGTTTCCTCTAGCTTTGAGGGTGTAATAATGGCTCAAACAAACCTTATGGATTGACCACAAAAAGGCTTGTCCTTTCTAAAACATGAATATGGTTTGATATGAACCCTGTGACCTGAAGGACCTGCTTAACAAGAAAAAATGAGCTGTCGGAAAGGGAGACAGGGAATTACTTAGGGGTATACAGAAGCAACTTAAAGTCAAGATAAAAGACTGCAAGGAGGTGTACAAGAAGAAACTGGAGAGCAAGCTCCAGCAAAACAATATCAGAGATGTGTGGTCAGGGATTAAGAAGATTACAGGCTTCAAACAGAAGGAAGAACAGACTGACGTATGTCTGGACAGAGCCAATGAACTAAACACTTTCTTCAATAGGTTCAGTTCAGAACCAAGCACAGCATCCTCCTCTCCTGCTCACAGCCAAACAGACATCCCACCCTCCTTTGACCCACAGCTTTTCTGTCACAACTGAAATGTTTTATCTTCCACCTCAGCCATGCACCCTTCTGCTTCTACATGTTTGCCTTCAAACAAATCAGAAGATGCTGATGCTTCCTTGAAGAGTAGAAGATGCCATCATCCATCTGCTTCAACAAACCCATGGTCATCTGTACAAAGCCAGCAGCACTGTGAGGATCATGTTCTTTGATTTCTCCAGTGCATTTAACACAATGTAAGATGATTTGCTTTGTGAGAAACTCCAGAAGACTCAGGTGGAGGCCTCAACAATTTCATTGACCAAAGACTAGCTGACAAACAGACCACAGTTTGGGAGACTGAAGGGTTGTGCGTCTAACCAGGTAGTCAGCAGCACAGGAGCACCACAGGGACCACATGTCAGACTTCCAGTAGAAGACAGACTCCTGTCATCTGCAGAAATACTCAGATGATTCTGCAGTCGTGGGGTAGATCAGAGATGGACAAGAAGCTGAGAACAGGGAGCTGGTGGACCGCTTAGTGGCATGGTGTGGAAACAATAATCTCATCTTGAACATGAATAAAACAAAGGAGGTGACTGTAGATTTTAAGAGAAACAGGAATAGGTCAAACACTATTTCCATCATGGGAGAAGAAGTGGAGGTAGTGAAGGTGTATAAATACCTCGGTGTTCATCTGGATAACAGACTGCAGTGGAGATGCAACTGTGAAGCCATCTACAAGAAGGGACAGAGCAAACTACTTCTTAAAGAAGCTTAGTACCTTCAATGTTTCCAGCAAGATGCTGCATATCTTCTATAAGTCTGTTAAGAGTGTGATCTCTTCTGGCATCATCGGCTGGGGTAGCAGCATCAGAGCCAGGGATTCTGATGCTCAACAAGGAAATAAAGAAGGCTGGCTCTGTTCTGGGGATTCCTCTGGAACCTTTGGCAAAGCATTGTGCAAAGATGGAAAAAATGAAGAACATTATGGAGAACCCTGAGCATCCTCTTCATGAGCCTGTCATACAACAATAGCGTCTTCAGTCAGAGGCTTCATCAGATATGCTTTAAGACAGACCGCTACAGGAGATCCTGCCTGTAGCCATCAGCATCTACAACGGTATTAACAGATCCAGTGTGATGACTGATACTGTAGACGGCTCCATGTCCAGTGCCTCAATACAAATGGCACAGAATATAAAAATACAAAGAAAGGATGGAAATGTCCATCATGCAAGTAAAGTGCAAAGTGTGAAGTTTTTGGGGGTTTTAAAAAATTGGTTAAAAAAATTTTTATTTTTTTTTTGGAAATAAAATTTTTTTTTTTTTTTGTTAGATTGCTTTAAGACTGTGTCTTATTTGTAATGTTTAGTAGAATGATTTAACATTAGTTTTGTGAAAGGCACGTTACCTCAAAGCTAAAAAAAAAGTAATGAATTTTGAAGAAACAAAATCCTAAAAAATAGAAGGTGCAATTAAATCAGATAAAAATAAGTGTGTATCATTTATTCAGTCTAATAGAATGATTTAACAGTAATTCTGTTCTCCCAAGTGTTTGGTTCGGACATTTATTGACGGTCCCAAAGGGAACCACCGTGTGTTGGTGGAGCGAGACGGCAGAGAGCAGTTGACCAAAATCCGCCTCCCTGTGCCGGCCCAAATTATGGCAAGCCAACTGTGCCACAAAACGGCACTTTTACCACGCGTCTGGTTAAAAGGTCACGCTTTTTTATCCAATCTGAATAAATAACTGAATCTGACTGCACTGTTCAATGGCTAGGATTAATTGGAATGTATGTACCTGACTTTTGTGAAGGTG
>JAHHUM010003089.1:0-73372 GCA_036173005.1 Crenichthys baileyi | reverse complement strand
TTTTTTTAAAAATTGCACAGAATGTCTAAGAACTATTAATTACTCATCCAGTCCCCCCCTATGATGCCATAGCATGTCATTTCTCTTTAACTCTTTTCAAAATTAGTAAGAGCAGAGAACATGCTGTTCAAAGTTGTTTAAATTTGACCATATCAACAGTCAAAGCAATAATTAAACAAATGTTACAAGAGTTGGATTCACTCGCTCTATGTAGCATTAGATTCTATCTACATGTTAATCTTTTGTTTGGTAGGCATGCCAGGGAAAAGCCTTTTCCGCCCTACCATCGCTAATGTAAATGTGTGGGGTTTAACTAGAGGTGTATGCTTTGGTCAGAGACAAAGACTAACTTTTTGGGAAAAAAAATACACTAAGTGGGTCTGGTGTGAAACAAGGGGTAAAGCACATTAGAGGATTTATGATTATCTCTTCTTTTATTCACTTGGCCTGGGAACTTTGTTTGAAATAACAGGACATTTATTTAAAAATCTGATCGACTCTGCCAGAAAACTCAAAATGGGTTCTCCAGAGGACTTTCAGCAGGGTAATAGTCAAAACATTTGACCAAATCTATACAAAAACTACCCCTCCTTGAACTGCCACCTTAACGTGGTGGAGGGGTTTGAGTGCTCAAATGACCAAAGGGCTATTTGTCTGGGTTTAAATGCCCCTGGAGGGTCCCCGGGCAATCAGGCTCTTGGGTGATGGGTCAGACAAAGAGCAGTTCAAGAATCCTTCATGAGGACTAGAATATCGAGGCACGTGACGTTCCCCGGTACGGGCGGAGCCCGGGCCCACCTGGAGCCAGGCCTGGGGTCGGGACTCGCCCGGGAGACGCCGGGTGGCCGGGTTGCTCCTCACGGGCCCGGCCGGGCCAGCCAACGAGAGACGCGAGGCCTCCCCTAGGGGCCCCCACCACCTGCGGGGGAACCGTGAGGGCCCGGTGCAAAGAGGATTGGGTGGCGGACGAAGATGGAGACCTCGGCGGCCCGATCCCGGATGCTTAGGCTGGCTCTAGGGACGTGGGAATTTTACCCCCACTGGGGGGGGAAAGGGGCCTGAGCTTGTGCGGGAGGCGAGGTATCGACTAGAAATAGTCGGTCCCCCCCCCCAAGCGTGGGGTCTGGAAAACCATCTCCTGGGAAGGGGGGGACTCTCTTCTACTCTGATGGGCCCCCGGGAGAGGCGGGGGCTGGTGTGGTTTTTTTGTTTCCCCCCAGCTAAGCCGTCTCGAGTTGGGGTTACCCCAGTGGATGAGAGGGGCGATCTCTGCGCTTCGGGTTTGGGATAGGTCTCTGACTGTCGTTTCAGCCTACGGCCGAGCGGTAGTGCGGAGTACCCGGCCTTTTTGGGGTCCTGTCGGAGGTGCTGGATAGTGCCCCCCCGGGGACTCCATTATTCTGCTGGGGATTTAATGCCCCGTGGGGGAAACAACAGTGACACCTGGAGAGCGTGATCGGGGGGAATGGCCCCCGATCTGAATCCGAGTGGTGTTTTGTTATTGGGCTTCTGTGCTAGTCGCGGATTGTCCCTAAAAAACCATGTTCAAGCATAAGGGTGTCCATCAGTGCACTTGGTACCAGACACCCTAGGGAAGTCAATGATCGCTTTTTTTGTCATATCCTCAGACCTTCGCCGCATTTTTGACACTGGGTGAAGAGAGGGCTGGCTGTCCACTGATCACCACCTGGGGGTGAGTTGGATCGCTGGGGGAGGAACCCGGACAGACTTGGCAGGCCCAAGCGCATATGGGGGGGTCTGCGGGAATGCCTGGTGGAGCCCTCAGCGGGGTTTATTAACTCCCACCTCCGGAGAGCTTCGGCCCGATTTGGGGGGTTTGGGGGACATAGAGTCCGAGTGGACCATGTTCTCCGCATCTATTGTCGAGGCTGCTGCCCGTAGCTGCTGCCCGCGACCCGGTCCTGGATAAAGCGGAAGATGATGAGTAGGAGTATACAAAAACTAAATACAAAATAAGCCTGGCATTGCAATATCAATCCCCAGACCTAAATTCTCTGCAAAACACAACTTTACCAGGGGAGCCAATAATTATAGAAGAGGATGTACCTATTTTTATTTAATATATTACAGATAAAAAAAAATCTTTTACATTACAATAAAAAAGTAGTAACACTTTTTTTTTCCCCAAATTTAACGTGTTTTTAAAAAAAAAGTTATATCACCTTAATGACTTTAGGCTTTGATTTTAAAATGAGTTTTTTTATGCTGCTGAAAAAATGGATATAACTCTTAACTGTTCAAAAGCCCATTAAAGAAACAAGCAAACACAAAACTGATCCTGAAAACTCTAGTGGAGCTTTGGCACATTGTATACAGCAGACGGCAAGGGCACGTAATTTACAGCTGCATGCTTTGACAATAACATTTAAGCCACCAGAAATACTTTTTTATATTCAAAATGAAAGACGGTAACAGAAAAGGGACAAAAACCTTCTAGACCAACCATTGAAGCAACTGTTAATTTTAGGTAGATACTCTGAGGAAAACAACATATATGTTATCTTATGTTACATACTGTACAGTTCAACAACATATTTAACATTAAAGCATAATTCAACATTTGATCTTTGCAGGAACATGTGGCTGAATTACATTCATAGTATGCACAAAAACGTTAGCAGCAAATGACGTGTACATCTTAAGAGTTTGTGTAAAAAAATAAAGCAATAAAATATGTTTAAAAACAGCAAAGAAGCAAATGTTTTCCACCGAGAAGGCTAAGTTGACTCGTAGTGGAATACTTGTTATTTTAAAAGGGTTATATGTTTTGAGGTAATTTTGGTGGGCTCCTAACTCACAAAACACAAGGGTCAAATGAAACAGGTCAAAATCTATACAAAGAAGAAATACTAGTGGCTCGTAGATTTAAAAAAAAAAGTCTGTATAAGGCAGCAGCTGCGCATGTAAACAACTTCATGGCGCTGAGATGCAAGAGCTCAAAGGGTTTTCTGGAAAGATAGAAAGGGAAAAAAAAAGGAGAAGAACAAGGTGGGATTGTCACTGAAGGGTTTTGCCCATGCAGGAGCCTACAGGCTGAGATCACACCAGCGTCTCCGGCAGTGTGTCGGCATTGTCTGAGGAGAGCAGCTGCCAGATCTGCCACCGTTCCCGCTGCCAGTCCTGCCACTCTGGACTCTGCGGAACCATCTGGCCCGAGTTGGCATGCGGCGTGATCTGCCTGCCAGGTTGCAGTTGAGGCCGTGGAGGTGTCGCAAGCTGCGGGGAGCTCTGAGAGCCGGTCACGCGACGATGGGCGTTGTATGGGGGAGGGAAGCGTCCATCGCTAGGCGATCGAAGGGAGCCCTGCATGCTGTTCAGGTGGGAAGTCAGAGCTGGGTTAATGTTCAGCTGCAGGCGTGGTCGCCCTGTCTGTGAGTGAGGGGCTGTGTACAGTCGTGTTATGGGGGGGTGGGTTCTGCACTCCAGTGCTGTATGAGTTCGTTTTGGGTCTGTCTGCAGTTTAACATCCCCATGGGGTTCATCAAGACCTTCCTGAGAGCTGTGGGAGTTTTCCTCTGACATGTTGCCATGGGAACCTAGAAACAGCATCACCACGAGTGAAATTTATTATTTTTAATTATTGACACCATTAATATATATTTTTAATACAGAAATTTGATCTCCTTTGAATACATTTAAATTTAAATAACCTAAAATTGTTTTGCTGCTTCGCCCATAGACTGCTGGAGATGGGCACCAGCTCCCCCATGACTCACTATGGAATAAGCGGTAGAAAATGACTGACTGACTGTTTTGCTGCTGCAATCTAAAGTTAGAATTGGAAGAAAGTTGATGGGTCCTTGGATATAATTCAGAATATATAATGTAAATTCGAGAAAGCTGTACAGTTCTGGATGCAGAAAAGTATTCCCAAAACTATGAGACTACCATCACCATATTTCAATGATAGAGGTTTCTACAGTTGCTTTAAAAAATTAAATATTAAATAATTTTATTTTAGTAGTTCAATTAAACCATAAAACTCTAGTACACAGATTCGTTACACTCATAGTTATTTATCTCTAGTGTTTATTTCTGTCAATTTTCAGTATTATGGCTTGGAGAAAATTACAGCACATCTCACTGTTGGAGTTATAGTGAACGGTTGACCACCTGAGGAGAACTCATCACATATATTTTGCATTACAGCCAATTAGAGGGGTCATTGCAGTTTTTTACTAGCCTTATGTGCACCACCAACATTTCTCTGAAATGGTAAAAAAGCAGAAAAGCTCTTCAAATACAACCCATTTTTTATAATGTTGAGTGAAAACATTTGAAAACAGTTTTGCTGCCTTTGGTTGAAAATCTACAATGTAAATAGTCATGAAAATAACCCAATAATTTTATCTAAAACCCTTGACTGGTAGTGTATTTTTAATATCGAAAGATTTGAAGTCATAAAACTCATGGTGCAAATCTAAAAGATGTGCTGACTGATTTGAAAGTGGTTACCTGTATATGATTGATTCTTGAGAACTGGTTTAAGAGTGCTGTGCCATGTGCCCCAAATGTTAGCATGCTCCTCTGAAAAAGAAATAAAAACTCCCAAAGTTACCTAATATTATAGAAGAAAGAAACTGGGGGAGTCATTAGGTTCTGCAGTGCTGACCTTTGGAAGGCTCTCGACTCCAGTCGGGCACCTGCTCCACCACAGGGAACTGCTGTTCACTGGCTGGACTCCCCGGTTCTCCTCTGCGCTCGCTCAGCACCGGTGAATTGTTGTCATAAGGAGAAACTTCCCCACTGGACACCTTGTTGGAGTCGCTTGACGAGCGTCGCTCACTCAGACTGAAGGGCTCCTCGGGCTGAAGGAGGTCGGGACTCCTGTGGTAAAAATGAAAATTAGGGTAGGAAGAACAAGACATGAGATGGTGCATGAATGCAACTCACTGTGAGGCTTTCCTCCTGAGAAGGTAGTCGACCACATCCGTATCTGTCTCCAAAAGGCTCATCAAGACTTCATTTTGCAGATCGGGGGGCACCTATAAGAGCACAAACAATCTGATTAAATTCTAAAATCAACGCATGAAAAATAAATATGAGAAACCTGGTGGTTCTGATTACTGCCCTCTTTCCAGAGTGATCTTTAACCAAATCTTTGAATTTTGAGATTTAAGAAAGGCAGGTTACATGAGCAAAAAATAAAAGTTAGACCTCACTGAAAAAACAGAGCTCCCTATAAATCTGGTTCCACTCACTAAGACTATGGTAATGCCGTCATAGTATTGAATTACAGCCGAAATGTATGGCTCATATGGCTTTAATCTCGGTCTAAAAAGTTTATTTCCTGCTTGACCCAAAGAGGACTCTTCTTAAATTCAACACAAGCAAGCATGAGCGAATGAGAGAACGTATGTGCGCTTTGCAGAGCCACAGACCATGAAAAGAGTATGGCAGCCCGCGATCATCCTCTGCAGGACGGCGATGACGGCGGTGCTCTCCTCGGCCCTGGCGGAGCTCTGGACGCTGAACTCCTTGTCCGAGCTCTTTTGTTTGTGGAGCAGGTTGGGCCCAAAGATGGTAGCGAGGTTTGAATACGTCATTTTGTTTCCTGGAATCTGAAATAGGATATTTAGGCAGCAAAATTAACATCTATTCTGTACATGTAGCTTTTAAAATATTTTACAAATAAAAATTTGAAAAGCATGACATCTATTTGTATTCTCTGCTTTTAATTTGGCCAACAAGAAGACAGAGATGGTGGCCCACAGCAAAAAAGGAAGAGAGAGAAGGTGGCCGACAGCATAACAGGACCTCCACCATACCTATTAGTGTATATGAGGTGCTTCCCCACATATTTAATAAACATGATCACTATTTTTTTCATGCCAGACCCACCTGGAGTGTTTGCTGCTGCAAAGATCAAGTCTACTACTGACCAGGTGTGGCGCCGGTGGCATAAGGGGTTAAGCGCGCAATGTCTAATCTACAGATGCCTTAGTACTCAACGCACGCTGTCGCGGGCTAGAGCCCTGGCCTGTCCTCTTTACTTACTTTCAAAAAATATGAAAAATAACGGATGTTGGTGCCTAAAAACAAACATAAAAAAATGTCTGCTACTGACCCATGCACATGGTCAATTCTATTTAGTCTCACAAGCGTATAAAGTCATGCCTTCCAAGCAACTGGTTGGCACATATATAATGTTTGTTATGGTAAGAATGCTACTTTTGTAGTCTTTTATGACTTATCAGTGTTTAGGTCAGAACACATCTACCTTACATAAAATTGGTTTCTCTTTACATATCATTTCTTCAGTGCAGCTTTAAATTTTGTGCCTAATACCTCACCTACTGCTCTGTTTTGAACACTTGGGCACATTTACCACAGGCTTCTCTTTTGCAAATAGTGTTGAAGCATGGTTGACAATATGTAGCTCATATTTAGAAGCAAAACTCATAATCCCCTTTAAGTTTCAAAATCTAAATCCATTTTCCTTTCTCTTGTCCAATTTACTCCCTTTCCACTCCCAGTCCCTGTGGAGGGATGGGAACCAATAGTAGCCAAAAAAGCAGTGAAGTGCTCTTCCTAATCAAGTGTGAATCAGCCAGACTTTCTGTGGCAGGTTTGGAACACTTGAGCCTTAAATTCATGTAGGTACAACACACACAAGCACAGTGTTCAGTGTTTGAGTTCATTGTCATGTAAACACATAAAAACAAACAAAAAAAAAACATTTTCATGTGGAGACGCTTGACCAAGAAAAACTGACACTCCCTGGAAAAAAAATGCACTTCTTCAGGGAAAAACATTGATTTAAAGAAGAAAAAAACAGAAGCCTTTTGTAAAATACCCATACATGTAAGCAGGCACTACAGTAAGAAACTGAAACTTTTTTAAGAGATCAAGTCAAATTTATAGTAGTCAACCCCTTATCACCCAATAAAGAAAACCTTAACAAGGAAGCAAGGTAGTGGCAGCATCATGGAATGCGGACACCTCAACATGACAAAAACAGTGTAAATGTTAACCCCCCAAGAATCTTGGAAAAAAAAAAAAGTTGCTAAAAAAGGGTTGGAGTACTACATTTGGGAGTAACAAATGCTTGCTGGGTTTTATTCTCATTATTTGTTTTTTTTCAGGGGCCTAGGGGGCATTACTCCCTTCCTCATTGATTATTACTTATAATAGTCCCGTTTTGAAAAGTATAAAATAGTTCAGATAGTTTCAACAGATTTGTTTGAGCCCATCACTATGAAGGGAAAACAGCATATTTACCTATTTTGATTAATTTTAGCTCATGCTGTCTTTAGGCTGTTGGTGGTAGTTTCCATTACAGCCAATTGTAGCTGATTGTCAGCAGACCAGTTGTTTAGTTTTCAGATATGGGAGTAAGTGCAGCCATTCACATAATGTCTGATGTCATAGCCACTGCAAGACTACTTAGTAATCTCCCATCAGTGTTTGTGCACAGCATTTTCTCCTCCAGCCACTGAAGGCTTCAAATAGAGCCCACTTACACAAGTTACTTCCTGTCACTTATTTTTGCTTATTTTCACCAAATGAGGTGGAAAGAAACCCCTAACAAACTGCCCAGAAGATATTTAAACATTTTTTGTACTCAACCTGCAGCTATATTTTCTATAACTTATGTCAGCCCTCACCTCCTGACCGTCCTTGGTGTGCTGGTCGTTGGCGTGGTCTGCTACGGTGGACAGGAACTCAAGCAGGCGATGCAGAGTGTCGCTGTTGCATGCCGGGAGCAGGTAGATCAGCAGCTGAGTGACACTCTGCTGCTCATCCAGCTCCAACACTGCAGCAGAAATCAGGATGGAATAAGTAAGGGAGAGATAATATAAACAGCTGAGAAAAAGTACCTCCTTACAGATTATATTTGGGTTTTTGTCACATTTAATAAATGTTAAACTATAACCTGAGTAACTTCAAATGTCTGTTTTCAAATGTTGATTTAATTTATTAAGGGAAAAGAATCTATCTAAATGAACCTGGCTTTATGTGAAAGAGTAGCTGCCCTCTAAATTAATAACCGGCTGTGGCAACCTTGGCAGCAACAACTGTCATCAGTTGTTTGTGATAACTGGCAGTTTGTCTTTAAAATCATTGTGGTGGAATTTGGCCCAGTCTTCTTTGCAAAATTGCTTTTATTCAGCCATACTGGAGGCTTTCTGGACATGAGCAACCTGATTAAGGTCCTGCCACAGCTTCTCCATCAGATTTAAGTCTTGCCTAGGCCACTTTAAAATAACCCAAATCTGCTTGACTTTAAGGTGGAAGCTAATCTCTAGACATTCTGTCAGGATTTTCTCATGGTTCAATTAATTACAAGTTGGCAAATTATTAAGGTTCTACAGCAGCAAAGCAGCCTCAGACCCTCATACTACTACCACCACATTTGACTGTGGGTGAGATTTTTTTTTTACCACAGATGTATCAGGAAGCACACCTTCTGAAAAGTACCAGTTCTGTCTCTTGAGTATGCCGAATGTTTTCCCAGAAGTCTTGTTGGTTATCGAAATGTGTTTTGGCAAATCTGAGATGGGCCTTTGTTGTGCCTTTTAGCCTACATCCTGTTGTTGGATACGATCTATTTAGGTGATTTCTTCACTACAGGTCAGGCAGTAATCAGGTCTAGGTGTGGCTTTTTCCCCAAATACGTAAAATCCTTATGTAAAAACTGCATATTTTTATTTACTCAGATTATCTTTGTCTGATGAAATTAGTTTGATCTGAAACAAGAAAACTAATAGAAGAAATCTGTTAGGAGGCACAAAAACTTTTTCACAGCAGTGTGGTAACCAGAAAGTAGGAGACGACTGAGGCTCACATGTGGTGTTGATGAAGGCTGTGTAGAGCTCCCTGGTTAGAAGAGGGTCGGGCATGTCCCTGAGGAACTCCTTTAGCAGAGCTGCCACGTCATGAACGCTGTGCTCCTCGTCCAGCTGCACGTCGATACCGCGATCGAACTCCTCCCGCAGCTGAAAGCCAAGCAAAGGCCACGAGAAGGAGAGGAAGAGGGAGATTCAGAAACATCCTCTGCACTAAACAATAGACATTATATTCTTTGAAGGGACACACCCATACACATTCCCAACCCTTTGACCTTCTAAAAAACTGCATCCAGACTACTTCTACCAGTATGAGTTGTAATCTTGACCATCTACCCTTTTGGATTACATCCAGACAATCATAAAGCTCATTCCAGTTTTTTTTTCCTTTTTAAGGAGAAGAGAAGATGATTTAAAACACATCCCCTCCAACACATGAAGTCATTCTAATTTGAGAAATTTGCTCTAATAACCACGTCAGCTAAGATTACCTGAAACAAGCTTATAAGTTACATGCTATCAAGTATTTGGATGATATAAATAACAACATGATTTAGGTGCAACAAAAATGCCGTCAATCTTCAAGAGAACATCAGCAATTCTCTAAACATAACATAGCACTCTGACTAAATGGTTTGGTTCTCCCACCTAAACATCCCTCCCTAAGCCCCCGTCCATCCATTACCTCCGAGCCATTACTGCAGATAACAACAATGCAGCTGACCGTATACAAGCTGATAAAATATCTACTCTTGCTTCAAAAAATTTATGAAATGCAAATTTATCAAGATCTGACCTTTTCTGTTTGACTGTGTTAGTTGTAAACCATGCAAAAAGAGAACCAATCAATCTAAGGATCAAAGATATCCCCCAAACCTCTTTCCAAACATATTAAGTAAAATGTTCATTTATTTTAAAACTTCATCAGGGAAATACAGATTTAAAGGTTTATGTTTACACCTCCAGTTTTCATATACCTTCATATACTACAAGTTTTTTTTTTAGGTCTTTCACTACTGACTTTGTACGTCTAGTGTGATAAATTTGAAAAATGAATTTTTCAGGACTTTTCTATTCAACAATAGCTTTATTCCTACCATTCTAAACTAAAGTTCACTGCAGTGTGTAATTGTAATTCAAGGGGTGTGAATACTTTTGCAAGGCGCTACAATAAGGTGATTAATTGCTGTGAAAGATGCAGATCTTTCAAATCATCCCATCATTAGCAATGGTTATTTCCAAAGAAGATTCTTATGCTGCTGTCTCACTTGTGCATATTCCTGATAAGGATATAATACCCAATTCCCTGTGTGATCTATATATGTGTATCTGCAATTTATTTCAATGTCTTAGGAAGTCTTGATGAAATAGAAAAATAGTCCTGCCATCACATCATTACGCATTTAACTCTAGCATATATAATTGGATCACTTAAAAACTAGGCTGCAATGAATCTTTTGGAAGCGTCGAATAATTCCCCTACTTGAGCACTGCAGCTTTTACACTCCATCTACACCTCGAGTCTTCACCTCTGCTAAACAATCGACAAAGCTCCACCTCAAACATCAAAGCAATGACCCAGTAATGACGTAACTTAATCTCGTGATATACCTTGCAGATGCTTTGCTCAACTCAACATGCAAGAAGACCTACTTTCTGATTCAATCGACTAATAATTATCTGACTGCTTGGGGGCACTCGTAAAACATAAAAATGTCCTTCCCCAATTTTCAGTTGATCCTTAAATATGAGAAGAATATAGTGTGGCACCATTGATTCCAATACACATGCAATATTCAGAACAGAAGTGCATTAAGCAGGACAGGCATCCCTTAAAGACAGAGTGCATCTGCACTAAGAGTTTAAAACAATGGCCTTGTGACAAGAAAGGGTGGCAAAAAAGCCACTTTTATATGAGGAAAACAACAAGGACAGACTGAAATTCATCATGAAGAACAAGGATGAACAGCAGCTTGTTTCTGAGATAAATCCACCTTTAGATTGTTTGGTACAGGTGGAAAAGCTTTTGGCCAGAGCAGGAAAGGTGATTCTTGCCAACAGTGAAGAACTGATACAAACCATATGTGTGGTTCCTCCAACAGAATGTAATGAAAATGAATCCAAGAACAATGACATTAATAGAGTGTGGGATCAAAACATCCTCAACATGCCGCTTCTTCTAACAGTCCCAGGGGTTATCTGTGAATGTTCCAGCATTATGTCCCACCATGTCACAAGGCACAAGAAGTTTTAACAAATTGGCTTAAAAATTACAATAGACCAGTGATCAGGAAACTTCCCAAAGCCAAACCTCTTTAAGGCTAAAAAATTAAAAAGAATGAGTCACATTCAGTTAGGATTTGACCCAAACGTTAATAAGCTGTATACCACCATGATTTACTTAAGTCATGGAGAAGAAGAAAGGTGGGTTTGAATGGTAAAAGGATGGTGATATTTCAGAAAAAAGAAAAATCTCTGGCTTGATTTCTATTCAAAGTCAATTAATTTCATGAAAAAGAGAAAAACTGACGAGTACTCACTTGTCTCACTCTCTTCTTAGAGCTTCCCACTCTGAAGATCCCCACTGTCTGCAAACCTGAAAACAAAAACAACAAAAATTAGGTCAGTTTGAAAACATGAAGTGTGTACCGTATGTCCTGATTGCTGAAGTTGGGTATCTGCCCACCATGTTTCTCGATGTGCTGACAGCAGCTGTCGACCACCCGGGGCACCTGACGGTAGATGGGATTCAGGCTCAGACGTTTGTCCCTGTGCTTTTCCTTCTTGCTTGGTGTCTCGGCCGGCAGGGAAAGCTGCAGCGCCTCGAGGAGGCGGGACTGGTTGTCATCCAGGTCTGTGATGGAATCCACAGACATGCCTCCCTGGTAGGTAATCATACATTATATTCAATCTAAGTGAATTAAACAAACAAAAACAAGTGGATTCTTGTTTAGGCTTAGGGGATAGATAGGAGGACTTTTTAAGGTCATTTTTACCCTCCTGCGGACTCGTGGTGCAGACTCGGGGGTGTTGGGCGACGTTGACTCATTGGCTGTCTCTGACGTGGAACTGAGTGAAGAGTTACTGCTGGACAACTCTTTGTTCGATGGTCGCTTGGTGGCAAACTAAACAAAATATCCATCAAGGGTTTTAATTTGTGTTTTCTCCAATAAAACCCAAGATACAGTTCTGTCAAAAGTACAGACCTTTTTCACACTGAAATGTTTCAGATCAAACAAAGATAACTTGAGTAATTAACAAATGATTTCATTTATTAAGAGTTTTGTTGTTTCATGGGCCAAGATTTTTCCATAGTAGTGTAAAAAGACTCATTATGTTAAGGGGCATTAACTTTTTCATAAAGGGCCAGGTTGGTTTGGACAGCTTTATTTCCTTTAATAAATGACACAATCATTTGAAAAATCCAGTTTGTATTTACTCAGGTTGTATTTGTTTGGTATTAAAACCAACAATAAAGTACTGTTTGTCCCTAAAATTTCCGAACGGTAAAAATTGGTGATTAAAGACCTGCAAAATGGATGACACGAGGTCAGAGGAGTCTTTGTGCTCCTCCCTTTGTGGAGGGTCCAGGCGGTAAGCGTCCTGGCGCTGCCTGTGTGCTCTGTCATTGGCAATGACCTGTGACAGGGGTATGCTGAAGGCCTGGGGTACACACTCTGTGGAAAAGAAGAAACAAAATACAAGACAGGAGGGGGAGAAGCACGTTCTTTTAAATCCAGATGATAAAAAGACTGAAGCATAAAACTACTAAAAATAGTTCTGAAGATAGTAAGCAAAGTCTCTGTATCCAATCTGTTTCAGCTTGGCCTTTTACACAAACGCAATAAAAGCATCAAAAAGCATGTTTACCATGTCAGTAAAAAGTCTTATTAAGTCTTATTAAAGTACATCTGTTTTCCAAAATAATACATCAGAGAAAATGTAAAGTTTCCGCCTTATTTTAGAGATCTTGACCAAAATAACGTGGATGGCTCCTTTCCAAGCAATGCGGTGTTCTCCTTGTTTGTCATTTTTAGATGTCCAAAATTGGATTATGCAACTTTGTTTTAACCGTCCTAATTGGAAAGTATTGCAAATTTGCAGACTATACATAAACAGACATTTTAGAGCTAACAGCTAGAAAACATTTTACTACAAATGCATACACCCCTGTTGGCAACCATAAAAGATGAGCAGAAAGTCTATTTTTAGTAAATGATTATTTTGTTGCGCTAGAATTTCTGAATTAGTACTCTTTATGGTACAGCTGATAAGTAATCATTGAATCCCAGATTCACTGGGATATAAATATCATGTGATACAAACCAACTCTTCAAAGTGTAAAATAAAAGAGAACATTCCATCCAATTAAAGCCAATGTTAATTCATCTTAATATATCAGAAAAAACACTATAGGAAATTAGCTACTTGCCTCACATTTTTAAATGAGGGAATTGTCTGAAAGTATTTTTTTCATCGGGATCAAAGGTTTGAACAAGGATATGGTGGAATCTGGTAAACAAAAACTGAAAAAAAGTCAGTCTTTTATCAAGATGATGATGCAAAACCTATGGCCAAATCAACACAGAACTTTCTGCTGAAGAGAAGAGTGAGAGGACCGAGTACTCTGGACAATTTTGAGGGAGACTCCAAAGAGGAATGCTCAAAGATCCTTCTCATTGTATGCTCCAAACTTCTTAATGCGTTAACGAAGACTAAATCCTATCCTTCTGACAAAATCAGACTGTCCAAAGTTTTGACAGCAGTCGTACGAAGTATGGAGAGCACTGTAATTCAAAATCTCAAAGTCTGATTCTTCGCTTATGAAAAGACATCCAGCTGCGCAGTGAGAGAAAGACGAGGAGAGAGAGCGCAAAATGCATTCCACAACCACAAATGAAGGGCTGCGGTTTCCGAAACAACATGACGGCTTACACTGTGACACAATGTGTTTGCTCTGCAGCCTCACCGCATTAAAAGGTCTTACATAATCACACATAAACACAGAAATGCATTTATACTCAATGTGACTCCGATTATTGGATTTCACAGATGAGTCCATAGTCAAACCGCATTTCTCCTGCTGCCAGATGTATCAAAATAGCCCCGGGGAAAGTCATGCACAGTTTGAATCGTGTATTCTAATGTGTTAAGATGGGTGGCGAGTAACTTGCAGCTCAAAACAAAAGTTGTGAAAATGTATCAAAGCAAGTTATGTAAATTAGTTTGTTTACTGAGATGAAGAATTAGGTCTTATCAATGCTCAATGTAGAGTAAAAGTGCCATATTTGCTAGTGCAGATCTTCTTCAAGTCTGCTCCAATACTTCTGCTGATCAGATTTCTGCAACATAATTAATATTTTCCATTTATTCCATTTGTTCTGCTTGCATAGAGGAGACTAAACTTTCTTCTAATTGAAAATCAAGGTGGGTATCTGGGACCATAAAGAGAACATTAAACTGAATCACTATAGCAGTTTTATATATACATATATCAGAACCATGTATGCAATGATGGAAGAAGATAACTACACCAGGTTTATAATAACAGTTTTAAACTGACATACATCTTGGATGCACAAATGAATCACATGACTTTGTTATTCCCCTCAACATGAGCTCATGTGTAACCCAACTAAGTATTTGCCCAGCTGGAGTGAGAAACCTCAGTGTCATTTCAGTCTAAAACTCGACGGATGGTAAACAAAAAGCTGCATTGCACAAATAATGTTGCCTGAAACTATGAACAAATAACATTTCTACACCTACAGTAGATATACAAAATCTACACACCCGTTTTAAATGTGCAGGGTTTTTTGATGTAAAAAAGTTAAGATGATAAATCATGCCAGATATTTTTTCATCTTTAATATGACATAAATCTGTACAACTCAACTGAAAAACTAACTGAAAACGTTAGGTGAGAATAATGAAGTCCTTCAGCTTTTTAGCAGAGGCCTGGGCGTTTTGTGCCAGCTTTTAATGGTACCTTACCTCCATCTTAACTAAAATCCCAGTTCCAACCTAAGAAAAAAAACCCTCCCCATGCTTTACTGTGGGTATAGTGTGCTTTCCTAGGGTGTGAAGTGTTGTCTTTGTACCAAACATATGATCTCATATTATAGCTAAAACGTTTAACCTTGGTTTCACCTAACATCTTTCCAAATGCTTTTGGCAGAGTTTGAGCTTGCAAAATTCAGACAGGCTTGGCTGTTTTTCTTCATAAGAAATGGCTTCCATCTTGCCACATTTTATGGAGAATATGGGAACATGTTGTCAAATGTAGGACACAGGCAGAAATTCCAAAAGCTCCCTCAGTGCCATCTTGGCAGTCGTCCTCACAAATGTTCTTGGCAATTTTAGACCTTCAGTTATTGGTAATATCCGTGTTTGCCCATATTTTCTCCACTTGATAATGTAATTCTTCACTGAGTTCCATGCTATATCTAACGCATGGGAAATCTGCCTTCTTACTGATACCTTTGTGACAGTGAGATCCCTCTGATTTTTATTGTCACCAAAGTCTGACTTTCAATTTGTTTGTTTAGGCTAAAATTAAAGAGAGGCTAAAGAACAGGAAAACACTGTATTTGGCCAACCGAAAATAGCTATAAAAAGAACATTTACAGACAAAGAACATTTTTCATCTTAAATGCAAAATGTATATGTTTTTTTGTACAATGTTGGCCTAATTACTGCTCTGAGTGGGTTGTTCTTTCAGCAAATGGCATTTTTCAGAGTCTGTATACTCGAATTAATGACTATTCGATTACTAAATTAGTTGACAATCATTTCAATAATCAATTAATCACAATTAATTTTTTCAGCTCTAATATAAACTCATTTAAAGTAGAGAAAACTGGCAAATGGATAGCATTTTTACAGCCTCATTGTTCACCTGCATAACGTGTGGAGTGGTCTCCACGGGCAACTTTTTTTAAATAGTGACAGAGCGGGATACAGAGACCAATTACAGGGAAGCTCCTGTTGATTTAAAAAAATTTTAAAGAGCCCTGCTTACCTTTGTCTTTACTCTTTTCTTTGGCTAGAGAGTCGAGCTTCCTTCTTAATGACTTTTTCCTCTTCTGTCCATCTGTCGCAGGGGAAAAAAACAAGTAAATAAATCATGTAAAACAAATGGTTCCCATATCTGCAGTTTCTTGTCTGGCTCTTATGTTTAGTAAAATTATCCCAGGCATGCAGACATAAATTAACCACAGGGGGAAGCCATTTTAGTGAACAATCAGGTTAGAAATAGTAGCAACCACTGCAAAACAATTACTATCAAAACACAATTAGTTAGATTGCTCACACAAATTCTCCAATGTCTTTTTTTTAAGTTTGGTTTTACAATGCCATACATGTTGAGCTTTAAATTACTCAGTCTGTGTTCATCTTTTTATATTCCTTCACGTCTTCTTGACTCAATAAAAACTACAAGAGTAAACAAACGGCAACAACTGCTCGGATCGGAGTAATGCACGAGAGAAATTTATCAGCAAACAGCTCAGTTGCTGCTTGCAATCACATCAGGATATTTGTGTTAGGATGGAAGGAAGCCACTCTGTCAGCTCCCAGCATGATAAATGACACTTGGATCTGCTGATTAACAGTCAGGGAACTCTGGAAATCCAGACACACGCAAGTTTCAAGTCTGTCAGGACTTGTCAAAGACCATGAGGTCATTTTGTAGAAAACTTTTAACTTGGGTGTTTCTGTTTGTGCTATCCAAGATCCCTTTTAAAATATTTGCATTTTTGGCTTGAAAACCTTAGTTTGAACCTTTTTGAAGGTTTAAGGAGGAGTAAATGTCATTCAAAGTACTTCAGAAAAATATTTATTCCCTTTGAATTTCTTTACATAGATAGGACAAACATAGATTGATTTTGTGATTTTATGTGATAGTCATACAAACTAGTAAGCTGCAACATGTTTTTACAAATAAAATAATATATAGCCCCTTTTAATCTAAAATATATATAAAATATATATTTTATATATATATAAAATATATAAATATATATATATCTGTTTCCACCGGCACAGCCCTTTTTTTAAAACTTTTTTTTTGTATTTATTTTCCTTAAATTTGCACTACTTGCCTGCACTGTTTTGTTCTGGTTTTTTTGGAAATTTCGTTGCACCCATGTGGAGCAATGACAAATGAAGAATTCTGATTCTGATTTGATTCTAAAACCCCTGAAAAGTCCAGCTGTCTTTAAAATACAGCAAACAGGGCAGGGATAATGTTGGGGAGAAGTTTATGAAGTCAAAAAACTGTACCTCAGGCTTTAAACATGTCAAAGAGCACTGTTCCATTAATCATCTGAAAATGGAAAAATGATAGAACTGAAAAGCCAAGGAGATAATTAATCAGGAATGCAGCCAAGAGGCCCATGGTAACTCTGGGGGAGCATAAATTCATAGCAAACGTGGGAGAATCTGTCAAAAGGACAGCTATTAGTCCTGCACTCCACATTTCTGGCCTTTATGGAGAAGTGGCAAGATGGTGACACATGGTGGTAGCAGCATCATGCTGTGGGAATTCTTTTTTTTCAGCAGGTTTTTGCAAATCTGGTCAGAGGTAATGGCAAGAGGGTAGGAGCTAAATACTGGGAGAAGGCTGTTAAAACTTGAGCCTTGAGAGACTTACCTTCTAGCAGGACAACGCTACTAAAAATACAGACAGGGTTACCATGTGTTGGTTTAGATGAAAGCATAGTCATGTGTTTGAATGGCACAGTCAAAGTCCAAACCTAAATCCAATTGAGAATCAACTATAAACTTCAAAGTTTATAGTTAGATGCTTTCAGTCCAACCTGAATTAGCTTGAACTCTTCGACAAAGAGGAATGTTATATTAATACCTGCGATAAGCAAACAGATTTAGTTTCACCATTTATCTAACCATTTCTCACTAATCTGAATATGTTGCTACTTGATTTGTAGAAAATGTTGTTTTTTCTGTGATCTAAAGTGTAACGAAACTTTGGAGTGTCTGCCACAAGACACTAGTGAGGATGGGGTGCAAATAGTGAGGAGAAACTGAAGCAGATGTTGCGAAAGAGGGCGAGGGAGAATGAGAGGAGAGAGAAGCCAAGATAGGAAATGGTTTGGATTTTTGACAGATGACTCCCAAAGCCGTACATAAATCCCCCAAACCTGCACACTCTCTGTCCTGTTCCAGACCTGTTTGCAATGCCATCTGAGCAACCTCCCCTGACTTTGTCTCATTACATCTTCATCTCGTCCTTTCTTGTCTCTCTTAATTCTGTCTTCTTTAATCTGCTTCTTGCTTTTTGTAAAAACGCCAGAGATTCGACACGCTGATGCTTGCATAAATATAGAAATAAAAAAAAACTGGGGCTGGAAAACAAGCATTAGTAGAAATAGCCCTTACAGATGCACACACTTGTCCGTTTGAAATATTTCCCTCGCCTGCACATGGCAGCCGTCAGGAGCTCTGGAATTCATAAGCAACACATACAAGTATGTATTAAATCATGGTGGGGAGAGGTTTAACCTTCAGCTGGAATGCAGGGCCCTGGATAATCCATTAGCTGCTATGAAATGAGTGCAGTGCTATACAGTGTAGTGGAACAAATGCAGCCCTCAGAGTGCATGACGTGGATCTGTGACAGACTCTTGCAAAAACAAGACGTAATCTCTAAAGGAAAGGAAAAATACTATACTGAGGAAATCCAGAGATCTGGAAACATGCAAAAAAATCCATTGACAAAACCAGATTTGATTATATAAACTGCTTGCACTACTGGAAACCAAACCAAAGGCTACAGAAAAAGTTGTAAAGAAGACAACTGCCAAATCAATGTTTCAAAACCACTGGTCTCCACCATGTGGGGTTGGTGTCCAGCAAAGAGCCAGCGGGACGCCTTGGGTTAGCTCTAACCCTACAAGCAAAAAGACAAAAAAGAGGACATTGCCTTCCATATAAACAACATAAATATGCAGTTAAAAAATTAAAGGTAGGAAGTCGTCTTAATGAAGACGCCTGTTGATGTCGAAATTAGTTTAAAAAGATTAAAATCCTGGACCTGTCCCCTCCCCCCCATGACCTGATCTCGGATATAAAAAGGTGACAGATGTACGGAATTACAGAGGGACAGATGGATGTTTTAATCTCAGCAAAAATGTCAAGGCTGTCAACTTGGTGTTTGGTAGTGGTAAAAAGTACGCACAATTTAGATACTTTGTAAATGTCAAGGATTTCTGCTGAATTTTTACAGGCATTTTCAGTTTGGCTTCACCTTTTGTTTAGAAAAAAAAACCTCACATGGAGCATTCTGTAGTTTTTTGCTTTTGTAAACATTGGTTCCATTTATTTAATAAAACCTTGTAACGACTAGATAATTTATACATGAAAACTCTGGAACTTAGAGAGCTTGTTCTTCCTTTTTTAACATGACTGTTTTGCTTCCTTGTAGAGCTTTTGATTCATGGTGGGAAATTCTGCATGGGTGAGGACACTGGCTGTTTCCTGCTAGATTTGAATTAATGTTTAATTTTGTTATTTTCTAGACAACCTTTTAGCTTGTAATAAGAACCCACTGTTGGTAAACTGTATAAGAAACTAACAAGACCAAGCATAGCTTTATTCTTACTTATTGTTTAGTTTACATCTGAATTTGTCTTTTCATAACGTCCTGAAACACAGACCATAAATGGCTTTTTGTAAGAGACTTGAGTGTTTGCCTTTCTTTATACGGAAAATTGAAAGTATTTGGATATATTTACTGAGTTGGTCCACTTTTTAATGCAAGTTAACAGTCATATAAATGTCAGTTTTGAAAGTTCTGATGTTTTCTGGATCATGATGATACAAAACCAACAAACAAAAATTTTATGTAACATTGTATAGCTGATCCCTGCAGCTTCCAGAAAAAAAAATCAATATAGTGCTCTCACCCTTTGGGATGGTTATTTGACCTCCCAGGTCATAGTCCTGGAGTAAGCGGGTGTAGGCTACTTCCTGTAGCCTGGCTCTTTCCAGCTCCGACAGGCTCTGGATTGCAACTGGAGTCAGGCGTACACTCTGCCCTGATAGGCTGCTCCAGGTGAAATCTCCCTGAGATGGAAGAAAACAAGCAGGAGTTAAAACAAAATTAACAAAAGACTGTGACAAAAGTGGCTTAATGCAGCTGCACACAAAGAAGGTCTTAAAGACTTGTAATTACTTGTAATTTCCTTCCTACTCTGCCAATATGCAATTTACTCACTAACAAAAAAGGTAAGCACACAAGAGTCCAGGTGGTTAAAAACAGAACTGTGCATTCTTTGGCATCATTTTTCACCCTTACAAAAATTTCTTTCAACACAGATGTTTACTGTACATGTTTGATAATTTTGTTGCTATTTTCCACAATTGCACAACATTACGGTCTGCTTTTGGTAAAGGGGGAAAAGGAGAATAATAAATTGATGAGGGGAAAAAACTTACTTTCTTCCTTTTCCAAACACAAATTGTCTTTCTTAGCATTTGGGCTTCAAAAATAGAATGTGTCCTTTCTGGAACGTATATGATGAGTTTCAGTGTCTGTTGATTATAAACATAAACAATGGGAACAGTGGAAAAATTTAGAGATTGCATCCTTCCGCTGTATTGTATCCCTTGTTTTCATGAAAAATAAAGGGTAACCCTCAGCAATGACGTTATTTTTATTTTTTTACTTTTTTTTATTTTAAACATGTACTGTAGTTTTTGCAGTTTTTGAAAAAAATCTTCACTGTTTGTAGGCCTTCAATCAAAAACGTTCCAGTATCAGTGCCATCCCAGTAGAAGGCGATGACATCACCACTGACATCGAAATTCAAAAAAATACCAACCTGCACATGGCTAAAGCTGTATAGGCAAATATTCTCCCAAAACAGTTAAAGCTTGTGTTTTCTTTAATTGCTCCAGGTTGCGATTTATTCAGAACAAAACAAAACTGGTGTGAAAAAGCTTAAAAACAACTCCACCGTTGTGGCCCCTTTTAGTACAAAAAGCACTAGCAGGCATGCATGAAGTGGTTGTCTACATATTTGATTTTAATAGGCTCCATATTTGCATTCTCTACGGATGCAACACAACAGTATGGTATAAGAGCGCACATTTGACACAGGTTGGTATAAGAGCAAATTCTTAAGGCTATGCAGAGCGAGAGGGGCTATTTAATGGCCTGAGAGGATTGAAAGCATCAGACAAATTAATCTCCTGTTCTCAAGGTGAGATTGAATTTAAGTGAATAGTAATGACTTGCTGGAAACCTAAAGACAGATCTGACTAAGATAAACTGTTGAATCATCTCAATCTCCGGTCGTGCATTCTTGTGTCTCATAAAAAGGGAAAGAGAGGACTTTGCAAAAGTCCATCTAATGCCTTTTTCAGACAGATGACTTATCAGTGTCGTCTAAATGTGTCTGTGTTTACATGATTTAGTAATTCTGCAAGCTGAGGGCAAAGAGTTCATAAAGAAGATTTTTTTTTCTTCTGATAGAATTAATTGTAGATCTATAAAACAACCCTGAAAATCTGCCTGCAAATGAAACAGTCACAATTTAACAAAGCATGTTCCTGCCTTCCAGAAAGCATTTTATCCAGCACAGCTGTTCTATGTTGTTGTGAGTGTAGGCCATTTCTTATCGCTGACTGAGGAAAGCCTTTTGCCTCCTGCTTGACCTCACTCACAGCTCAACGGTGCACACAGATGGACATGCCTTTGCTCGACCATGAGTCTGCAGCAAAAGAAAAGACAACATGTTGGAAAAAAGTTTGATAAGAGGGCTGCCAAAAATCGAGTTGGTTCTGCCCGGTAGGATGTTTGACAGGGATGGATGAGCTTGAGTGAAACCCTGGGAATGTTGGCTGACAGTTATGGGGAAGATTAAATGCAAGAATGACTTCTGGGCCCTGGTAACAATAAACTGGAAGCCTGCTTGACCTGTAGGGGCCTCCACACCAAGATGTCCCAAGCTTAACCAATGGCAAATACTTTGTTAGACATTTATCAAGTCTGTGAAGTGGTAAAATTAAATCCCTTGAGTTACAGGTCCATCTTGTTGGAACACATTCTTTTATTAATATAAAAGAAAAGTTCCTGCTATCTAAATCTGAATTGGTAAATACTATCCTATTATGAAATCACGACATATAAAATAAACTTAAATAGTCTGTATACTTTTACATGTTCTTGAACTTTGATGACATTCTATTTTGAAACTATAAGGTCGAATTTGTTGATGGACCCACCGTTGGCAGCAATAGCAACTTGAACTATTCTGTATACATCTTCCATAAGGTTTAGGAGTGTGTTCATAGTTGGATGAGAAGACCAGAATTGCAGCCTCCACCCAAAAGTGTTGAAGAAGGTTGAGGTCAGGACTCTCCACACCAAACCCTATACACCTGCAGTCATAGAAGTGATTTCAGCACAAGAATTTCACATGGCTGCTTTTCATTATGCGGATCAAACACAACAAAAAGATAGCAAATATGTTTTCCAACCATCTTTTCCAGATGTTCTTCCCATTGAACAGACCTCTTAGTAAAACTATATGTTGGATTCAGTTTTGATTTGTCAATGTTAATTTTTATAGATGGAATTTAATCACGTCTGCAAATGCTGGTCAGCATGTTGCAAGACACATCGTCCACATGGTTGCATAACAGACAGAAAACAAAAACACTAAGCTGATTAAGAGCTCTGTTTCTTTACTCTTGTTGTAATGACAGCCAGCTACTATTATGTACATATTAAACAGAGCACATGGTAATTAGTTTCTGGCTGTATCAATAGAACTAATGAGCAGTACAAAAAAGACATGCATGACAATATCATAGCCAATTTCCTAATATTATACCGAGACCCATTAAGGTTAATGAGATCATATTCTACTGGGCCACAAATTCCATTTAAAGACAGGGAATTCATTTATTCAAAGACTGTTTCAGACAAATGACAGGCCACAGTGCAGTAATAGCTCTTAAGGCCTTTATTAGGTCAGATCTTTGCATGATATGAAACAAACTGTTTGGGTAGTTTGTGAGGGTAAATCTGACAAGAAGCTGTTATTACAAGCTTGTAATTGTAATATTTGATAGGCATGGGCATGTTTCCAATTCAAGGCTTACTATGCTGTTCCAAAGTAATAGATTATGACTAATAACTTAAATCCAGTGTGTTAAAATACTTTAATGGAAACAACAAATGGTGCAGACATTTCTTAAGTTGTATGTGGCATGGAGTAAGACCCCCCTAACTCAACTGTTGTCCTAAGCAGTTCCTACTCATTCCTCATCACAAATAATCTCACATAAGGAACCAGCGGGGAACAACGGAAACAAACGGGCTTAAATACAAAACTGAACAGCAGGGGGAACCAATGACAAACGTGACCAGACAATCAGGGGAAAACAGAACAGGTGTGGGCTTGGGGTGCAGTGAGACAGAAAACAAAGGACCAGACCAGGTAATATTACAAAAACACAAGCAGGTATGACATCATACTGTTTCAGTCTATTTTTTGTTATATGCAAAAATCTTCAAGATGTAAAAACATAAAGGGTCGTAAAAATATTTAAATCTCAAATTGCAATTTAACTCAATTGTATATTTTGTAAAATACTTTGCATTGTATTGTGCTTTCCATTTATTTTGGTTCTGAACCTCATTTGGCAATTTTAGTCTTACACAATATCACCAGACTGAGTGGAATATTGAAAATAACTTCAAATTGTTAGTCATCAATGTGAGTATGAAACAACCCCACTCCACTTCTAATAAAACAAGCTTTGCACCAAGCTACGAGAGCTAGCATGTTTTTCAACCAAATCAACTGCTGTTTGCAGGCTCGTTATCAGCCTAACTAGCTAACACTGGCTAGGTAACTACTAGCCAACATGAATTTGAACTTCCACCATGATTTGTCATCCCATATTATGATGAAGCTATGGTATTTATTGATCAAGGTTGCCATTCTGCCAGAATCTAATCCTGGCCTAAGACTAGTCTTACAATACATTGCTTAGTTTTTGCTTCCCTGTAACACTCTCAGATGGCTGCCTTAACTTCCATCTACAAGAAAATCAGGGTTGTTACTGTCAATCAATTTCTTTTCACTGGACTAACCAAGCAAGCTTCAGAAAAAGGGGAATCTTTACTCAGAATCCTGTATAAAAGATTTAAAATATCAAGCTGTCATTGCTGGTGCTATTTTGTGCGCACATGTGACAAATGCTTCACTGGAACGATTAATGACTCTAACTGTAGCACACCATGCATTTAGATGACTAATGCCATCTGGAGATCCGGTACAGTCCTATGCAGCATGTGGTTTTTGTTCTATTTTAGACAAAGGGACAAATGGCGCAAAAGAATATGTCAGTTTCCATAGCAACATACACAAACAGAAACCCAAGGGGCAAGGAAGCGAAATAAATATTACTATGGCAACCCACTAGGAGGTCCCACAAAGGCAGTGGGACAAATGTTGCTATGACGTACTGCTGAAATTACTGAACATGACAGATTTGAAACATCAACTGCAGACCTGCAAATGTACATTTGATTATCATGTAAATCATGTAAATTATGTATGCCATAAAAAGCATGCTACATGTAAACATATTTAATTCCACATGAAAACAATAAGCATGACATTTGGAGAAAAAAAATTACAGGAGTAAATAAGAGGGGTTGCCCTGTGTTGTTTTGACAATTTTAAATGCGTGGTCTTGAATGAAAAAGTTTCCCTCAAGAAAGAAGTTTGGGTCAACCTCACATTGTATTTATTAGAGGTCAGTTAAGGTTACTAAGGTTTGGCATAATTTTCACTGAAGTGTTTTAAGACACATCTCATTGGATGGAAAAAACACTGCATTCCAGTTCAAGAACTTTATCCTATCTTTGAAATATGTTGGTGGCAGCAGAAAATTTGAGTGAAATATGGCCATGCACCTAATTATTTTGTGAAAACAAACAAGAAAAGGAATAAATATACTTGTTTGGCATGGCCAAGTAAAGATACTTGAAATTCACCACCATTTTAGATATGAGGCTGTTCTATACAGAGAGAACAAAACAAATCAGTTGTCACTTGTAACATTCAGGAGTAATAATTTCTGCACAGGCATTTTATACCACATTCTAAATAAATAAAAAAAAGAAAAGCCTCACCGAATTTGACCACTTAAAGGAACTTTGTGTTCATCATCAGCTCAGAGGTCTTCTCTTCCATGTGTTTTAAATCATGTTATCATTCATTTCATAGAGAACATTGTGCAAGGCCTAAATGATAGCTAGCATCATGTTTTTTTTTAGCAATAAGTTTGTTTAGTGACGGTCCGGGAAGAGTCCAGAGGAGGTTTCTAATGATAGACAAAAAAGCACAAAGGGAGCTTCCAAAATGTCACATTGTACCCGTGGTTTGTTTTCTTCCCCTTAAGTTTTGCAGCTGCTTTTTAATGATCCTTGAGCAGAGATTTGGTATTATAGCACTCAACTGGAGGAATGCATAAGCATGTTCCAACACTGCTTCTTATTTCTTTCTTTCTGTATTGTTTATTTTTTACAAGCTGGCTTCACACAAGCATGAGTAACTCAATAATACATGGCTTTTACTAACCTGGAACCTCCCCAGCATTCACATCTGCTTGTAATTACTGACCAACCCGCCCTGCCAGCTAGTGATGATAGTGTGTATATCTGTGTTTCTACACTTATTTGTCCCAGATTCACAATTAATTGCCTTTTTCACCTGTTTTTAAACTCCCGAAAGGAAAACAACCACATTTTTTGGTGACATTTTCACATTGCTTTTGCATTCTTCAATGCAGAAGCAATTCATTTGTTTTTTTGTTAAGTTCAAGAATGTGAGGTAATTTAACTCCAGTATATGAGGTCACATCATAGCTCTGAATGACAGAAACAGTTCTAAATAAGAGTTGTCATGGCTTCAATGTCATTAAAATAGTTTGTGTATGCTCAGTTATGACAACTTCAGAGTTGATGTAGCCAACATTAAGGTATTTAGGAGTGCAGGGCTCCAGGGTCCAACTAAATTCAACAAAGAATACTTAAAACACAGAGTGAGATTTATTTAATCTTTATTCTGATTGTGATAATATTAAAGGGCACATTTTATGTGTTTTGGCATTAGGACCACCTTACAAATCGACTAGCAGAACCCGGACTGAAATATTGCACACGTATTACAGATTTTATAAAACACAGTTTGTGATTAGTTAAAGCCTAACTCTATTTGGGTTTCTCAAAAATATTGCCAAAATCTTTTTTCCTTCTCATTATTGTGAGCCCAATGTTGTGTATCATCCCATCTCGAAAGCTGGAGTTATTGTCACACCCAAAATAGTAATGAATAAAAAAAATACTTTGGGTGTATATATATATATATATATATATATATATGTATATATTGTAAGAATATATTGGTAGAAAATATTTGTCATTGTTTGTGAACAGCTTTACCCTGCATGCTAAATGATATTACCATCGAAAGTATCTAGCTAATTATTTTACATTGTGTTACACTGATTTGCTGTACTAAAATGCACCTCCATGAAACCAAAGGAGTATAATTTTCAGGTCCTTTGCAAAGTTATACAACTTTAAATCTAGTTCTCTTCAATTAAAGGAAAATTACTGTATAGATCCTTTTGGTTTAACTTTATCTTCTTTCAAGTTGTAAATGCACCAAAATTAGCCAATGGGCTATTTTTCATCCACAGTCAAATGAAATGGACAAATGGAAAATTTGTCAAAATATGATTCAGGTGCTTTTTTCAATAAAATTTACACATTATGTACATCTTGATTTAGCTTTAATTTAAGGAGATCTGAAAATAATTACCTAAAAACACACATAGTGCACTTACAATGTCAGTTTTAATAGTTATCTAACACACCCAGCAACCACATTTTTATGTGATTCCCTTAAAACGTCTTCTGGATGACATATCCCAAAGCATTAGTGCAATTTACAAGATTTCAACACTAGCTGTGAAGCACTTAAAACAAAGGTATCAACTTTCACCGCACATTGTTGTCAGAGCTCCCTTTGCATTTAATGAGTCCTTGCTGGCTTGTTGACAAGAATGAGCAACTTGGAGTGTGCTCTCCAAATACAACCCCCTACCACCACCTCCCGAACCACTGGCAAGAACATCTAAAGCCGCAGGCAGACTTCAAACATCTCTTCAGACAGAATAATATGAAGGGCCTGCAGCAATAATGAGGGCCGACCTTCAAGAATTAATGCCTTGCATAATTGTTACATAAGCAGCAAAAGCAAAGAAAATTGAGGCATCAAGACCGTGGTAGAAAGTGGAAGGAAAAGTAGAGGAAGGACATTGGGGTTTGTGTGGTTGGTTGTAGTGCTGGTATCTGTGCATGATAGACCAACCCATGATAACATCCAAAGATCTGTTGGTGTTCCTCCAATCCAGCTGTCACAGGCAGTTTAGATTATGATATAGACAATAAAGGATCCATGAGGTAAAAACAACAGTAAAAAGATAACAGTAAAGTAAAATCAATGCTGTTAACCTCTGGATAGATGGTGATGGACGGGGGTTTAATGAGGTGTGGAGTTAAGAAGCACATTTAAATGCAGATAATACTTTATGCATTTGCTTCTAGGGCTGTAAAATATAAGGAAAACATGGAATTGCCATGTTGTTTAACAACACAATGATGAGTACAATTACCATTAATTAACATTCACCTCCCGCTTTTTTTTTTCTCTTCTCAAAATGTTCTTGATTTCTAGCATCATTGTCACATAACACTACCTTAATCCATGATTAGAAGATTTTGTTTGTTAGTTAAATTTTGTTAGCTCCAATTAAATACTTTTACTGAATTTGAAGGAACATTAACTGATAAAAGGTTGAATTCTCTGCTCATTATTTTTAACTTAAACTACTTTAAGACAGTCTCTGCTTATCCTGCTGTGTATGTATGCATGTATGTATTAGGTGAGCTTTTCACAACATATTTAGAGCTCTCCACAGTCTCTCCAGAATGTACAAGACTATTCTAGTTTTGTTGGATTATGCTAAATTTTAAAAGTCTAATTTCATCTGAGTTATAATTATATGTTGCTTTTGTGGTATAAGTACGTGCCAAAAAGTTTTTTCCCTGCTGCTTTTCTAGGCACCCTGCGACAATGACAAATACATTTTGCATTTGAACTACAGTCCAAAAGACTCATCATTTCTCCCTAACTGGGAGTACTGTTCTAGCAAAGCATATAGTGCAGATAGATATTTTATTCACTTTCACAAAACATTTAAAGCATTGATTTGAACTGTTTTTTTTTTAGAGTGAGCTGGCCTGAGAGGGGTTAAAGTCGCACCTCCACTTTTGCTTCTCTTGGGACATCCTTTTTGCTTGCAGTGGTAGAATGTGGACCCCACTTCTGAACCCTGCAACAAAGACTGAGATAGGCAGCCACTACAGTCTTGAAGTTGATGCTCTTACATCATCCATAATAAGCCTTAAACGTCATTTTTGGTGCACCCTAGAAAATCTCTGTAACATTCTGCAAAGGCCATTTCTGATTCTAGGACCAAGGCATGGTGTAGTCTTATTAAAATGCACATTAAAATACATAGCACTAGGTCCTACAATAATGTATAAAAAAACATTAACAAAATTAAACTAGGCTGGCAAACCAAACATGACACATAAAACCAGTAGGTAAATAACAGCCATGACTGTTTTCAGTTGATTCCAACTTCTGCCTGTAGCATGTGGCTGTTTTTCAATATTATATTTGGAGCAATCAGTGACTTGTCCTTTACCTGTGTGAGTGTGTATAAGAGTGTTTGAGATCCCAATGAGTGCTCTAGGCTGCTGTGAAATTTAATAAAGGTCAAAACTCTGGAGTAACTCCACCACTGCCAACCACTTCAGAGCCAGTTACCAGTCAGTGGGCATCTACAGTACATAAATTGGGAAACAATAATCAAAGCTTTTAATTTGTGTTTTCAAATCATCTTTGCACACAGCTTTTCCTTCATATTTTACACACTAGCATTGAAAATGTCAGTAATAACAGCATAGAGACACTTTTCATCAAAAAGAGAATGAATACCAGTCATGCGAGCTTAAACAGTTTATGTTCCCAGAGAGTCTTTGCAAGAAAATATCTTCCGAGTGTGCCTCCATAGACAGAAAATCTAATGCAAACCAAATAAAGAGCATGCCTCAGCATTTGAGTAGAATTAGTCTGTCAATGAGTCAAAACAGTTGGGTAAGTAGACCCATGTGTATAGGGTTCCCATCAACTTTTTGCAGCCAGTGTTCTGCCATGCTAGCACCGTGAGAACGGGATCTCCCACACACACACACAGATTTATATGCCCGGGCAGAATGGAGAGCACTCCCAGCAAAGTAGTATCACCCATCAATGCTGGAATGTTTTAAAAAATTTGATTCAGCGATTAGGCCTGGTATTGTCGCCCGAAAGGCTGTAACGTGTTAGCCCTCGGATGTTAGTCTGGAATCTAAATCACCTAATCTTATCAGTTGTTGACTTGACTGTGAATAGAAATATCCAGTAAACTGAAATACTTTCAGCTCCAGTCATGGTTCTTCAGGTTTCATCCTCAGGCTCAGCAATGCACGCAATGTAAACACCTTCAAGGCTGGGAAGATTTTGACATTCAGCTGTCGACATATTTGTGTCAAGCTTAAAGAATTTACACGGGCATAATTCGCTCCATGATTTCAAGCCATCTAGAGTGATGACAGCGACAGAAATTGTGGTAACAACTCACCCACTATTGTGTTTTCCAGCTGCCTTGAGGCCTTGCCCAAAGCACAGAACAAACTGTTCAAACAATGTGTAAAAATTTGCTTCACGTCTTAAGCTAGACGTTACAATAATCTGTCATTTTTGTAATAGGTGCTGTCTCCTAAACCTCACTTTTGCCAAGAGCCTGACATTTCACGACAAAGTCGAGTGCACACACTCTTGATGTAGGCGTTTTAGTCATTAGTCAACAGTCTTCAGCCGCTAGGATCTGGTTGTATTTTTTAAGGAAGTGGGGCTACAACTGTCATTCATGATAAGACTAACATCTCTCTGTACTGCTTCAAAGGAATACTTGGTAAATGCAGCAAACTGGGCTGTATGACCTCATCTTTTCAGCTGCTGTGTTCAAACAAACTTCCATTTCCACATAGCGTGACTGCATTCACATGAGTGTTGTTAGTTTGTCATGGATATAAGATTATGTTGATCCTCTTAGGGAATTATTTATTTTTCACACCACTGGCTTGAACAGAAGCTTAAAAAATTGCAACACTTTTCTTTTTTTTGGTTTTGCCTCTCTGTGTTTTTTCCACCATCTCAATTTAATGCAATAGCATCAGGATGAAGACTCCTTAAGTCTCTTTATGTTCCACATGAATTCTGGGGCAATTCTTTGAGGTAGCGGAAGAGAAGGAATTATAAAATGTTAGGTCTGTTGCTCAGAATCCCTACGACACTGGTGATGAAAATGACATGTGACAAGCAGACATGTGGTCACTTTATGAGACACATGGTAGCATTTAGTTGCTGTTGCTGTATGCGCATGAGCTGTCCTTATAGTTCCACATATAGTGCTGTAAAAAATTCGATTTCTTCTGCTTTTGCTTTTTCGTCACAAATGTTTAAGATAATCAAACTAATTCAAATGTAAGACAAAAACAACCACAAAAATTAAAAATGCAGTTTTCAAATGATTTCTTTGTTTATTAAAGAAAAAGCTATCCAATCTGGGGCTGCACGGTGGCGCAGTTGGTAGCACTGGTAGCACTGGGTTCGATTCCCAGCTGGGGGTCTTTCTGCATGGAGTTTGCATGTTCTCCCCGTGCATGCGTGGGTTCTCACCGGGTACTCTGGCTTCCTCCCACAGTCCAAAGACATGCCTGTTAGGTTAATTGGTCACTCTAAAATTGCCCTTAGGTGTATGAATGAGTGTGTGCATGGTTGTTTGTGTGTTGCCCTGCGATGGACTGGGAACCTGTCCAGGGTGTACCCCGCCTCTCGCCCATAGACTGCTGGAGATAGGCACCAGCTCCCCCGCGACCCACTATGGAATAAGCGGTAGAAAATGACTGACTGACTGAGTGACTATCCAATCTGACTTGACCATATGTGAAAAAGAATTTCCTAAAACCTAATAATAGATTGTGCCAACAACTGCCATCAAGCATTTCCAATAATTTTCAATAACTCTTTCACATCACTATGGAGGAATTATGTCCCACACATGTTTGCAGTGCAGTTATATGTTGGCCACATTTGAGTGTTTTGGAGAATCAACAGCCTGCTTCAGGTTATGCAACAGCATCTCAACTGGTATAAAGCCTGGACTTTGAGTGGCCCACTCCATAGCCTTTATTTTGTTTTTGAGCCATTCAGAAGTGGATCTGATGGTGTTCTTTGTAGTATTGTCCTGCTGCATAACCAAAGTACCCTTGTGCTAAAGATCACGCACTGAGGGCCAGGAATTTCTGCTATAGAGCAGAATGGTTCCATCAACTAAGGCAAGTTGTCCAGGCAGTGAACCAGGAAAGCAGCCTCCACCATCACATTACCACCATCATGTTTAAATGTTGGTTTTAGATTTTTTTTTAAATGTTTCTACTTTTACGCTGTAAAACTAACAATATGTAGATGTACCGAGACCAACACCGTTCAAAATGTTCTACTTTGGTCTAGTCAGTCCACAGAATAATTTTTTGAACGTCAAGTAAGGCCTGTATTACTTTAGATGTTAGTTTTTCATGTGTTTTTTGAATGATTTTGGTAGGCTAGCCACTCCTGGGAGTTAAACAGCTATGTTCATAGTCATAAGTTATTCAATGTTAGTTTTATAAATCTCTTCTTGGAGCAAAAGTAGACTCTAGACTCACTTCAAATTGTTCAATAGGGGCAAAGGATTTTCATGGCTTTACAAGACTTTATGACCCAGCTCTTTTGTGGTTCTTAGTCATTCAGATATGTCTGTTGACACTTTTCACAAAGTCATGCAGTCATTTTAGAAAATTTAAACTTGCAAACCCAAAGCAGTTGTGCTGGGTTTCAACCTCTCTAAAAGTAAATGGGTAGGAAGGAAGCTTTTCAATTTCATGCTATAACAACAGTTTGCAGGTTCACCTTGTATAATAATAGACTAGGCTAAAACAGCTTAATGTGGTAATGTTTGGAAATTCCCAAAAGGCATTTTAAATGTCTAATTTTCACTTATATCTATAACTAATGAACAATGAACATGTAATAGCTAACAATACTGAGGAAAGAGCTCATCAATACCAATGCACAGAAGTTGTGAAGTGACAAATCATTATCTGCTTAACTGTATTATTGCCTGATAGAGCTAGAAACCATACCTAATCACTTCCTGTTAAGCCTTTAGCGGAATATAGAGCAGCCCTGTTCAGCTGCTGATACTTTCACTCAGGATGTAGAGCACCCTTTACAATTATCAATTTCCTCTTCATTCATAATCTTGCACAGAAAAAAAGTTTTGTTGTTTTTCTAACGGTGAATTTTGGAGCTCTTCTTATGCCGCTTATCTCGGAGACAATGATGGCACAAAAAAACATGGGTCGTGGTGCAGTCCTATAAGTCACAGTTCACTTGTTTTAAAACGTTTTGAATATTACACTCAATAAAAGTTATTGCATTAATGGGGCCCTGTTTGGGCCTGTTCTACTGGCCCCCATCAAATCAAAATGCAGGAAGTCATCTGAGATTCTGGGTCAGAGTAGAATATAGCGCCATCCCACACAATGCATGTGACTTAGTCTGCCTATTCACAGCATAAAGCATGGGGCTCGACTACCCATTGACTCCACTTGCTTAGGGTGCAACTGGCAGATAAGTTGTATTTTTGTTGCTGCTGCTTAAGCTCATCTTTTCTATTGCCACCCTGGACAATCGACCATATGGCCCATATCAAAAGAACACCACTAATTGCACTTATACATATTATCTAGTAGCTATTTTCTTGTATCCAATTTCAAACTTAGGGGAAGAACACACTCGAATGACATGATACTTAAGCATCTTTATCAGGTGTGCAAATAAATGAGAAGGGCAGTTACTGAAGTTTCTGTAGCATCAATTTGAATAAAATAGATAACCATGACTCAATCTATCTATCCATCTACCCATCCCGTTAAGGGAATCAAATGAGCAATTTAAAAGCAGCAGCCTTGTTTCAGTTCAGGAAGTTTTAGCCAAGTGTAACTTCCTGAAGACCCACACCACACCCGATATGGCCCAACAGAGCTTTGTTCTCTCTGCACAGTAGCTGTGACTGTGCGTGTGTTTGTATGCATACGGGTTTGTGCACGTGTAACATAGGTCACTGTCGGGGCAGCTGGTCTATTATTGATTTTCTGACGGAAAGAGAATGAACACATTGCTTTTCTGTTGCTGTTCTTTGTAACACAGCCAGACAAACTTCAACTGATCATGACGTGTGTGTGTTTGTGTGTATGAACAGTGAAGCAAGCTATGAAGTGGTAACAATAGCTAGTAGAGAACACTTAAAGTAGGGGCTAATAAGTCCTAAGGAGGTTTTTAATGAACATGGTAAACTACTTATTGCCTTCCTACAGGCGGTGCTTGGATAGAACCTTCGACACTCCGTTAATGGATTGGTTTCACAAGCTTGGTTTAGAGCTGATTTGATTAATGCTTGGATTCTCAAAGCTAGACCCTTGAGGTATCTACAGAATTTGTCATATTCGCCCTAAATGTTTAGTTAATCAAAATCTCTTCCATCTGCTCAATCATAAGTGGTAGTTGGTGTTGATGGATGATTGTTGGCCCGTTAAAGTGATCAATAAATGTTTTTTGCACAGTACAAGTATAGGATCTCTGCTCTATGAAAGTAGTTTGGATCAATTGTCTTGTACAATTCGTATACCTGACAATAGCATTGTATTGAGCAACCTGTTTAAAAAATGAGAAAAGGTAACAGGTTGTGCACAAAAAGAAGTGTAAACGGCATCTAAAATTCATGTCTAAAATAAATTCCTGACTTGCCAAACAAAATTCCATTGAAAAGAAAAAAGAAACAGGCTTGCCTTGCATTTAAAAAACAACCCAAAAAGTCTAACTATGCAGCTGATAAAGTTAAATGCAATTCAGCAATTTACTAATTTAACTGGAACAACTTGTGACCCTAAGCAATTTAGGAGTAGACACAACATGGTTGTTTCATTGATACTTGCAAATCAAATTAATTAAACTTCAGAGTTAAGTTTCTTAAAATTAACAAACAAATAAAAAGATAAACTAAATCCAGCTAAAACTAAAAAACAGGGCAAAGAGATGAGGGATGACTTAAGTCCACCCCAGAGAAGCTAAACCAGGCCCTCTGGAATCCTGGGACACAGACAAACATCATGCATGTATGGCATGTTCCTACTATTCTAAATGTGTGTGTGATTCTTGACCCAAATATTTGTGTTATTCTTGGCATCATGTGCATTGCTCACTGTCTGGATGTTTCCCCAGCGAGGGTGTCTGACATGTCACCCGGCTGGAAATTTGACTTCCGAGTTCCTGTCCGTCAGCAAATCTGATCGATGCTATCTGGCCAGCAGACTCCAACATGTCTAAGATTTCATGTTCTCTACAACCCTGATGATTTAATTGAGCTTTAGGGGGAGTTACCTAGACATCATCTCAGATAATCCTTGACAGGACTCAGTCACCATCATGATCATCTAACAAAGAGGAAGTTTACTTATATGTGTCACCTTGAGGCTCCCTGTCCAAATGTATTAGTAACACTGTACTAAACTATCACTTAGTCCATAATTTGACATATATCATATATTAAACAGCTTTGTGCATTACAGAAACCTAGTAGTAACAGTTTAATGGCTATTTAAACATTTAAAAATGCTTGCCCAGAATACACTGTATACTGGTGACTTTTTCCACTTTAAACATATTTATACATTAACATTGTGCATAGTGCTAAATACCGGAAGGTCAGGTCCAACAGCCAAAGTGCCCCACTTTGGACCCATCATCTTAAAGAATATAGATTTTTTTAAATATACATATTAATTTTTTTGTGGCACTACTAGCCTTTCTTTTGTAGTTGAACAACAGGAAGTGGGGTGGAGAGAGAGAGAAAGGGGAAAACATGCATCAACGGTCAATGGACCGGGACTCGAACCTGTCAAGGATGTCTCGAGCACTGTAGCCTCCGTACGTGGGTCACAAACTTTCCCCCTGCGCTATCGCCACACCTTGACACTGAAGTATTTCAAACAATACGTAAAGAATCTGGGTCCATTTACTCCTTAGACAAATTTTAACCTCACTGTGCATTCTTCCATTATTTGCACAGGACCAGCCATGGTTTTGTTTCTTTACTGGCACAGAAAGCACTGAAAAATTTATAAAATATTTATTATTTTGTACAAGTTTATGACGGCTGTTCACCAGAAGACTAGTGAGTCTAGTAGGTCTTGTTTTGTTGAACAAAAAGGGAGAACCAATGTAAGGACGGAAATGTTGAATCTGATTTAATCCCCCTTTTTTAACTTGCAGTTGGTAGTTGCAGTTGACAATAAAAATAAAAAATCAATTTTAACAACAGGAAGGTTCTTCTAAATCAGTCCACTGAGAATCTCTAAGAAAGTTTCTCCAAGAGAACAACGCATCTGCCTTGTTCAAGTAAAAACAATCAGAGACCCAGTTTGTCAAATGCTCTTTGACCTCCAGAGACACACTGAAGCAGCACCAGATGACTCAATGCTTGATGTAGTGATTCCACAGAGACCCTACTGCCTGACCTTTAAGGCTTGTTGACGTTTTCCAGAGAATAAGTTTGAACCCATTTTAAGCGTAAAGTTTATTTTGTGAGCAGCAGCTCACTTCTTGTCTATTGTTTTGCAATTCTGATCAGATTGATCAACTATTGCCATGTGGCATAGCTGTATTGTTTGTCATGTATGGAGCGACAGCTGTTTTGAGGTATTTCTTCATGAGGACAGCACAATCTGTTCTCATTATTTAGCATCCAAGCGTGCTTTAGTGGCTCATAAAGCCCAAAACAATCAGCTCTGCCTTTACTCCAAGTCATTTCACAATTTTGCAGCAATGGCAGATGAGTGAAAACAAGTTTGTAAGATCCTTTAGAATTTGTAAACTCTGATTTAAGGCGTTACACAGTGACATGTAAAATGTCACCATGCTCTCATAGGTTCTGAACAAACGGCCAGAAAATAGGTCCAACCCTGCTCAACCAATTCTCTTAACTTTGAAAAGGAAAGAAAACACCTTCAGGTTAAACTAATGACGAAAGCATGGCAGGAGTGTCAGGTATAAATCACCCTCCTGGCAGCATATATTTTGCTATGGTTCGGAGACAGACGCCTGCTGCTGGAAGAACATCTGGCTCTGCGAACGCTGGATCTGATCTCGGCAGAACTTTCTCCCCACAGCTCTGTTTTTCCCCCCTCAGCCTTCTCGTCCGTCTCCATAAAAAGACAAGTCTCGAGGAAGGGACGGACTTCTCCTGTGCTGTTGATAATAAAACAAGTGCCTTTAGCCTGACACGGTGAAAAATTGAGGGACGGACGGCGTTGTCAGGACAGGCCAAAAGTGACAGCTGCGGAATGTGCAGAGCCGTACTCAGTCCAAGCCTTGCAATAGCAGCGCTCCACTCTACAATATCAGAGGCCGAATCCTGTCAAATTCCATTTAAGTGAATATGAGGAATGAAGGAACATATGCTGCTGTGAAAAAGTATTTAACTCTTTTAACTTTTCAAACAAAAATGTATCTGTCCATTAAACAAAATTTAAGATCAGAAAAGATATCCGGAGGAAATGCATACACAATTTTAAAATATGGATTTTATTACAAAGGGAAAAATGTTTTTTAACCTAGCCCTTTTTAAAAATTGCCCCCCCCCCCCCCCCCCCTTACATAATGAAGGAATTTGCGATTACAATTAAGAAATCATTTAAACAGAACCTGTCTGGCTACATGAAGTAGGCTAGGAGATCTCAAAAAATGAAACATGCCCATGCTCGATCTACATAAATTCAACAAATACAGTCACTGATATCTATCAGTCTGGAGAGGAATACAAAGTCATGTCTAAGGCTTTGGGACCCTAGCAAATCACAGTAAGAGCCATTATCAACAAATGGAGAAAACATGAAACAATGCCGAACCTTCCCAGGTGTTGCCCCACTTTCTAAATTTGCTCCCAAGAGCGCATAAATGAATTATCCAGGAAGTCACAAAAAACCCAGAACAACATCTAAAGCTTCACTGCAAGCCTCACTTTGTCTGTTAAGGTTAGTGTTCATGAGTCAATAACAAGAAACAGGGTTAGGGTTTTCTTGTAGCAAACCGTAATTTCTTCTTGCCAAAGAAGGCATCCATGGAAGAGTTTAAACTCCAAAACCACTGCTGAACAAAAACAACGTAAAGACCCATCTCACATTTATCAAAAATCATGGTGGTGTAATGGTTTGGGGCTTGTTGGGGTCTTTAAGACCTGGACGACTTGTCATACATGATGGAACCATGAATCCTGCTGTCAGTTACAATATCCTGAAGAAGAATAAGCTGCTATCAGTTGGGGACCTCAAGAGTGCAGTGCAGCTAAAAGACTGGCTGGCAGAAACAGCAGAGGGCAGTTGCTGCCACCAAGGATGGTACCAACAGCTTTGGGTTTATTTTCACATTTCACAAACTGGTTGGTTTGGAAAGCTTTTCTTCTTGATGTATGGTGTGAACTCAACAAGCCCGAAGTGGTGTACGCAGGGAAAAAAGGGTTTATTTCCACAAAATTAGAACTGAAAGGTGATTGTATTGCAAGCAAAACTTTTTTTTAGCATCCACATTCCAACTAACTGCACTCCTGTGGACAAAATGTCCACTCCTGCTGAGTTCTGCTCCTGGGTCAGTGTGTGCTGTGGAAAACATGTAATCAATGTAAATAAACTTGGTCTGGTGATGACTAGAGAGCCACACGCGCGGTTGATTCACCAAGATAGAAGAATTTTTTATTTTATTTGTTGTTTTATGCCATAAATCAATCAAGATTTACTTATTCAGGTTTAATGTACTTTCAAAAAGTCTTATGAGGCAATGCACTGTAGACCTTTTCAGGCCTGGGTTGTTTGTACTGGGAGTGGCAGGGGAGTAAAGCAAGCACTTGTAACTGCTGTTAGAACAAGGTCACACACCAGCAGGTGAGTAGAAAACAGTGTGCTGCAAAATGTTTGCTCTTTGCATCACTAAGCAGGCAAAGGAGCAAACTGAAAGTCTTGGAAGTTGACACTGGAAGATGGAAACAAAGTTGGGAGGCTTAAAGACGTACCCCACTTATAAAAACATGTATTTGCCTCAAGATTGGGGCAAATGCATGTTTACAAGGCTGCCTGCATGAAACAAACTATTCATTTTAATGTGTTTCACTGTCGGCAATATAATGCCTTGCAAGTATTCATATCCCTAGATTTTTTTTTACATTTTATCACATAACCACAAACCACTGTATTTTATCATTATTTACTGTAACGGATCCAACCCAATGCTGAGGAGGTAATGCAGTGCTGAAGCAGACACATGTTTAAAACATGCAGGACAGTTGGCCCTGAGGACAAGGATTTCGGATCACTGATCTAAACCACTTTATTGTAGCTCTGACTGTTTTATAGTTGTTGTCCTGCTTAAAGCTGTACATCAACCCTAGTTTCAAGTCTTTTGCAGCCTATAACAATTTTTGTTGTTTCAAGGATTGACCTATATTAAGCTGCATTAATCTTCTCATGAACTTCTTCCCTGTCCTTGTTTAAGAATCCCCACAGCAACATGATTTTTACTGTGGGTATGGTACATTCAGGATAATTGTTTTCCATCATATTTAGCGTTAAGCATGTAAGCCAAAAAGTTTACTTTAGGCCTGATCTTCTTGCACATGTTTGCTATTTCCCATACATTGCTTGTAGTTTTCTTTGAACAATATAACAATCTTGCCACCATCCCTGATGCTGTTTGTTCACAAATGTTCTCTAACAAACCTTTGAGGCCTCCACGGAACAGCTGGATTTATACTAAGATTAAATTACGCAGCGGTTGACTCTGTTTACTAATTAGTTGACTTTTGAAGGCAGTTGCTTGGGTTTCTTATAGGCATTACAATAAAAGGGTCTGCAAGGGTTCAAGACAAAGGCAGCCTTGATTTGACTATTGGCAAACCATCAGTGCGGGCTGGCTGCTCACCAGGCTTGGCTTCCTCAAAACTTCCTTGTTTGTTAATTTTTCTGTTGTCACAACGTGACAGCCAGACAGCAAAGCGTCCCCGGGTGCACGCAACTTATATGGCTTATGGTTTGAAATCACAAAATTGGAGCGTAAAGCCCACTGTTGTTGCTTTTATTGGAAAATCTAATTTTATGGGGCAAGCAGGTTGAATTGATTGAATACACACCTTCTTAAAAATGCCAAATTTGATTAAAGCTGTGTGGACTAACTGCTCGTGTGATTTGAATTTCCCACCAGGTGCAAAGCAATAGACTATCGCTTGTCTGATTGCATGTGTTAGAGCTTATCTGTTGATGATAATGATAAATAATCGAGAGGGACATGCAAACTGTTGACCTGCTCAGCTGATCTGGATTGACCAATTTTATTTAGCTAGTTCAACTACACACCAGTGCAGGAACAGAAAGGTTTAGTGAAGTGATTTGATTATGGTGTGGCAATTAGAGTTGGAAACGGAGTAGCTTAAGGGATTTAGGTGTCGGTCCACTCCATTGGTTTTAAAAGATAAACGTCAGTGGCTACTGGATATAATAAGCCTCTAGAACCTAGCAATATAATCCTTTTCTAACCACTCTGGTTCAAGCTTGATAGGTAAAATAGACTAACACGTTTACTACTGAACAAATACCCTTAAAATCCATGTGCATCATCAAGTCAAAATCAACAACACAATCATCAGCCAGTTAATTAGATTTGTTCAATTCCCTGACACAGTTGTTAAAAGAGCAAATCACATTACAGCAACTTGGTGGATTCAGGCATCTAGATGTGATATAGATGTGATCCAAGCATCAGAAGAGGCAGGAAATTAGATTTAAGTGACTTTGGATATGGCAGGTTTGTTGGTACCAGCAGAAGACCACGGCCGGGTTCCATTACTGTCAACTAAGAACAGCAAACTGAGGTTTCAGAGACCGGCTAAAATAAATATAACAGAATGGACAACATGTTTTAGTTTACGCTGCAGTATTTTGATAGTAGGGTTCGGAATTTGGCATTAAATAACATAAAAGCACGGATCCTGCAATGTAATATTGTGGGGAATATTTTTTTGACAGACTTTTGGCCCACCGAGTACCAATTCAGCACAGTTTAAATGCCACAGCCTGTCCGAGAGTTGTTTATGACCAAGTCAATTCTTTGAGCACTGTGACCCCATCATCTGATGGCGACTTCCAGCAGGATAATGCACCATGCCTCATTTAAAACTAGCATCCACAACATAACAATGAGTTTGGTGTTTTCCATTGTCCTCCAGTCTCCAAGTCTAAATCAAATAGAGCATATTTGGCATATGGTGGAACAGGTGATTTATGAATATGTTACAAACGAAATGTAGATAAAAACTAGAGTCCCTTTAATTTTTTTGCTAATTCTTCATGTTTAAAATCAAAAAAGACACATAAAATACTTTTTGCCCCTTTTTGAGGCCTTTCTGGTAGCATACCAGGCTAAATAGTGCAGGTGTAGAGCTAATTAATTTTTTCCATTCTGGGCACTAGTTATCCTAAGAGGACATGATAAAAAATGGGAATAATTAATTTTGAGCCAGTAAATCTCTTATCTACTGCTACCAGTCTGCTTATTGGATCAGAAAGTCTTTCCCAGTAGGTCTTATCAGGAAAATTTCTACAAGAGTTTCCTCAATGTTTTATCAGGCTGACAAGAGGAGGAAAGAATCTCAGTCCAACAAAGGCACATCCAGACACATCAAATATAATTTCTATAGAATGATGACATGCACTGTGGCTGACAGTTACACTGAGTAAAGGCCTGCATCGGATTTTAGACACATTACTGTGGGCAGTGTGGCAGAGCTTCCACACCACACAGCCCAGCCAGCAAAGCCATCACTCAAACCACAACATTATGCCAGTTAAGCCAAAGAAAAATTTTATTGTTTCCCAATCAGTGCTTGATGTTTTATGAGGGACTTCCAGCCACAGAATCATTGCTCATACAGAGCAGACAGACCACTGGAGCAGTCGGTTGAGGATTCCTCACCACAGGGAAATAGGGGAGGTGGGATGATGGGGATCAGAAAGGGAGGATGATAAAACACAGTATGAGTCCCTGTTTCAGTCCTTGTATATGCATAAATCAGTGGCAGTGCTTGGTTCAATGACTTCTCATGCTGTTTTTAAATAATCTCTGTGCAGTTAGGGTGTGTTCTCTTACTAAAGTTGAATTTTCTCAATTGGAAATAAAGCACAATTTCCAAGACAAATCAAATGCGCCATTGCTTAGACATTCAACATGCAATTTAAAACTTATTCTGGGTGCAACTGACTCATAACCTATTTAAAATCTGGTTGGCCATGCCCCCTGGGCAATAAACATGTCAAAAACAGCAACTGATTAAATCAGCCCCCATTTAAAATGTACCTGTTCTGAGAATGACCTGTTGTTTCTCATTACGTGGCTTTCTAATCTTTGCCTGAAATATGTCGAATAGTCAGATCTGAGCAGAGAAAAGTGCCAAGTGTTTCATTTTGAAGCACGGTTCTCACCGTAACCTTCATGAGTCCTCATAGCCTTGACCCATATCTGCATGTTTTGCCTTTATGCTTTTACAACCAAGCCTTGAGCGTGTTGTGTTTCACACCTGCTTCTCTGTCCAGCCTTACGCTAAACTTAGTTGCTGCATCTTTTCTGAGCTGTTCACAAAAAAGTCTCAGTCCCAGGAAACATGTGTGGTCTTGTGCATCATCTGAATATATACTTGCTCTTTGCGCTATATGTCACCTACGATGTTCCATCACAGAAGGTTTTTGCATGTTAGGGCCTCTTTTGGTCTACTTACTTTCACGTTTTTGGCTCAGAGCCACAAGCAGTTTAAGCGGAAGTACTTTTTGACTTGTTTAAAAGTCATAGTAATCTAGCAATAAATAAATTACACATTTTATCTACAAATTTCAACGTTTATAAAAAAAACAACCTCTAACTTTGCACAACTTTTTTTGCAGACACAAAGTTTTAAAATTTTGAAGCAAAATTGTTACCCTCATACACCCAAGCTGTCAGACAGAAGGATGAATGCGCTCAGGAGGTTTGAGACATTACAATGTATGAAGCGGACTACTTACAAGATATAAGTTCTGCCTGTCCAGGAACACAGAGTCTCCCATCATTAACAATTAATTTCCGCATAAAGTAGACACCCAAAATATACAGGAGAATAAATTATATCCAAAATCCAGAAAAGCGTAGATGCGCGTTTGGGGAAAAACTAAAATAACGCGAATCACTTGTCTTTTCCGTCTTCCGTCTTCAAGGCAATCGGGAATCAGACTTTTTAAGTTTGTTTTTAAAGCGCAAATGCTTTAAAATGCACAAAAAACCCAACTGTCCCAAAACGGACACCGCGGTGCGTAATGCGTAAAGGATCCATACTGCGCGCCCCGTGGATTCTGAAGGCTGATGCTGAACCGGAGCGAAGAAGCAAGCGACCATTGAAGTAAGTCAGCACCGCTGAGAACACAGCATCTGGTGAAGCCTTTCAAAATAAAATGTTTTTTTTGGGGGCGTCTTGATGTTTTTTGTTTTGTCGTCAATAAACATGCATTCTCATATGCATGTTTTCACCACGTATATGTTGCTGATCAAGCTGCAGTTTATCTGTAAATTAAATTAATCTTCCAAGATTATTTCTCTGTGTATAATGCTAGCATGATGGAAAAAAACGTCTGAGCGTTACCCCACTTTGCTTCTTTATATGCTTTTATTTTGAAGAAGGAATAGTGTTTTTCCTGTCTTATTTCATTGTACTCTCCAAAACTCCCAAAGACAAGAAGAGAGGGGTGGGCGGGGCACTGGAGTAGGAAGACTAGCAGTGGAAGGAGCTCTTTGATTATTAACAGCAGGGCTGCTCAAATGTTTTCATGTCACTGACCCACAAATGGGGCTCTGCACTTGATAAGATTGGACTGCAGAGAACCCCATGCAGGAAGGCTGCTTAGGGTGCAGCAGTTCACTCCACAGGAAAAAGCATTTAGAATCAAAAAATGCATTTTTCTTTTTAAAGAAGTGATCTCACTAAATAACTTTATTTCAGTTTGGTTTGGTCAACCTCTTGTCTAATGTATAAATAGTTTGCTGGGTTGGGATGATTGTGGGAAAGAACACTCTATGGAGCCAAACTGGAATCAAATGCTTCAGATGCAATTATCAGCTGTCAATGTTGTTTATTAGCTTCCCCTCTTTATAAATACACTCTTAAAAGGGCCAATCCACCACTTTGAGATACTAAACAAAAGGGCAAACTCATCCACCATTGTGTAATACTTAATTCTGAACCAGCATTAGGCAATCTATTTCAAAATACCCCACTCACATCCAGCCTCATTAGAAGAAAAACAGAAGTTAGGCAAAACCTGATTTCATCTGGGTTATGGCAGCTGAAAAATGAGACACACACAAATAAAGACACACACACATTAAGGCATACAAGCCTGAGTTAATGAAAACCATATGCTTTCTTTAGTTATTTTTCCCCCTTCTCTTTCCAGAGCAGAACATCAGGTTCTTTTTCTTTTAATTCAATATGCCAAATGTGTGAATGAGCCAGTAAGCGAGAAAAGCTGGAATCCTCTTTCCCTCCTTATCAGATTGGGTTGAAAACCATTTGAAGAATGCAGAGAAGTTAAAAGGAACACATATTCCGAAAGCGGGAGATAACAGATAGTCTCCAGAGAACTGACTCGGCTGTAAAGTAACTACCATGATGTATTGTGATGGAGTGTGTGTGTGAGTGAGTATCTCACATTGGCATCATGAAAACACTTGCGGTGTTATAAAATTACCAGAGAAAGAAAACCTGCTTTTGTACCGGATAGACTTATCAGATCTTGTCTAAATGAGGTTTAGAACGCTAAATCAAACTAAATCAAACCGGAGCAGAAAGTATTTAGAAATGTGGAAAGTTACAACAAATCTTTTTATGCCTGTAACAAATACAATTTACAGATTTTTTTTTTTTTACTTAATTTGTGAAATAATTTACAGTGCTTTGCAATATATTTATACCCTTTGAGCCTTTTCTCATTTTGGCACATTCCAACCACAACCTTCAGTGTATTTCATTGCCAATTTTATGTAAATAGAAAAACACAAAGTTGTTTATAAAGGTAAAGTGTTGTTCTTTATGATGCTGTTTGTTCAATAATTTTCTCTAGCAAAAACTGGATCAAATTACAAACAAACAGACCTTACTAGTTAGTTTCTTTATTTATATATATTTTTATATTTATTTAGGGGGATCAGAGTAAAGGGGTCTGAACACAAATACTCACCGTACTTTTCAGATTTGTAGATGTAGGTATTCATGTATCTTGCTTTTTCACTACACACTTAAGTATTATTTTGTTTGTCTTACCCATAAAATCCCAATAAAATACACAGAATTTCTTGGTTGTAATGTGAAAAATTTAAAATTTGTTGTATTAATAGCTTCCCAAGACACTGTTTTTCTAGCATTCATATGCTTGAGGCACATTTCTGTTTTGACTTTGACTAAGACAGCTTGCAAGAAATCTCCGAGGACTGCAAACACTTTACATTAGGCTAAGGCTTTTCAAGATGGAAGTGCAATGAATCTCTGCTTTGGTCTGGTTTTAGATAATTGATCAACAGCTGCAAGCAATTTGGCTTGTGCATTGCAACATTGACTAAACAAATTACTCACCAATCAAAACAATGTCTGGTCCAAATCCGAATAGTTTTGTTTCTGCCTCTACAATTTGTTTTGAGATAATGTCATTTTAATTAAACATGTGATCTTCATAGCGATAGCAAACTTGATGCCACAGCTTCTCTTGGCCATAACGTCTGGCGCAGCAAAAGATCCTGAATCTAGGATTTGTAGTTATTTCTGTGGCAAAGTTTCCACATGCATGCATAGGTTTTCACTACACCAGATTTGTCCCACAGTTTCTGAACATACACGTCAGGTTTATTAGTATCTTGAAATTGAGCTCTACAAAAATAGAAGTATGCAATAGTTTGGTGTTTGCTAGTAGTTTATAAAATTTGCAGGAAATCTGAAAGGGGGTCAACAAAGTTAAGATACTTCAGCAAAGTTGAATCCAGAAATCCACTAATCGTCTGATTTATATAAGTAACAGATTAATAATTTGGATATAAGTTGTACAATGTACAGAAGTATGCATCATGCAAAGGAGATACTGAAATACTGATTTAATATAAATGAATTCCAAAGGATACTGGTGTAAGCACAAATTTAACAGTGGTGGAGTGCTAGTTTAGAGGACCTTTAAACAGATCACTTGGGATTAACGACTATGAACTTATATTAACATTGTTTTTTACACATTTGACTTCAGTATAAAATCCTTGGTGTTCTGTTAGAAGGCTTTGGAAAACGGTACAAGTTGGAATAAAATGTACCACTTTAAAAATGTTATGTTTGAAGGCTTAATTTCTAGGTTGGAGGAAAATCTAGAGAAAAAGGTCTTTGTATAAAAGGTTCTTATAAGCATGAGTTGATATACATAGGTGTCCAGTATGACAGCTGCTGTATCCCAAACGGTCACTAAACTACGCGCCATTTTGCCTGAAGCAGCCAAGGTCTAAAAATTGGTCTCTGAGCGAGTCGTTCTGATTTGCATCTAGCCCGGACATTGCTGAAACCATAAACTGAGCTTCATGTGCAAACCTCTTTGTTGTCAGCTGCACAAAGCAGCAACCATTGTTGTATCGACCTTCAGCCTTGGAGGAAAAACAAATAAATAATTGATAATACCGGCAAAAGCATAAAGTCCTAAGTCTATTTAAAGAATAGAGAACAAGTAATGGTGCACCAGGTCTACATTGCCCATGCTGCTAAAATCATCTTCTCTAAATCCACATTTCAGCGTCGCCAAACATGTTTAATGAGAATGATCTGAGCTCAGCCGACTGTAACAGACAGAATCTTATATGGTTTTACAAGATTGTTTACTTGGAAGGTGCAGCGTCCTTCCAAAAGCAAGATGCCTGAGTTGTGAAATCACTCCATTAAGTGGAAAGTAGTTAAAGTGGTTTAGGATGGACCAGTAAATGAGAGAGAAAAATCTGTGCAGGCCTTTGATTTGTTTATTAATACACTAAACAAACTGTTGCAAGCTTAAGAATGCAACCATTCGGACTGTTTGAAGATGGTGGAATAAAACTCCATACACAGCATTGAATAAAGGTACCGGCGGATGCTTTGAAATTTTTCAAATAACAATCTGATTTTGAAATATGTGAATCACCTCTTTGCCTAACAATGCTTCTGCAGCTCAGGGTTTTCGGATTTTAAAAACCTGTTTCTGAGACCACGCAGAGGCGCAAGAGGACAATATTCTTGGAGTGCTTCAGAATAAGCTACAAATCCAGGTACAAGTTACTCATTATTCTAGCTTTTCACCCACAAGCTTACTGCCCACATATCACTTGATGTCTAAACAAGTTTTTGTGGTGGCTGCTGTTCACCAAAATCAACCACCTAAAACCATCCGCAGCAAAGAATGACCTTGCAATAAATCTGAATAATTGTTACTACAGGTCGAAACAAATAAACATGAAAGCATTTTTATTGGCACATCCAGAGTGAAGAAATGATTCAACAAGGAATCAAATTAATTATAGAGTTTATATAAGTGTGCACACCCAAGAACTAATACTTTGTTGAATGCAAGGCAAATTTATTTTTGTAGCACCGTTTTTAGGCAAGGCAATCCAAAGTGCTTTGTAGGCAATCAAAGGAAGTATATTAAACTTTAAACTTTTCTTGAAAAGAGAGCTGACTATGTCAAACAGATTGAAGCACCTTTTGATCAATTTCAGCATTTATTCTTTCTTTCAGGAGTCTGCCTTGTAAAAGTTCGGCAAAACTCTTGTGAGGACATTTGTTATGCACAGCAGACTTTTGTCACATGTACCACATAACCACCTTTTATTTTTTTTTTTTAATCTTCCCAAAACACATTTGTTTTTTTCAGTTGAATTGCCAAGGATGTTCGCCACATTAAAGATGGAAAATGGATTGGAAATGAACAGTTATTTGTTCCACTTTATTGATTTACAGTAAATCTTTCCTAAAAGATTGAAATGTATGAACACAGTTAGTTTCCATTTCCAGGAGGAGTGAAAGCTGCAAGTTAATGACTCGATGGAATCTGCTAGGTGACCTCAGAAAACTTTTCAACCAATTTAAATAATAACCTGAAGTTCACTGCATTGTTTGATAGCTGGGGTCAATGGAATGTATGTACTTGACTTGGAATCTTTCTGTATGATTGGGTTGAAATTATCTTTTTTGTAAAGGGCTTTGAGACGACATGTGTTGTGAATTGGGGCTGAATTTTGTCAGCTGTATTGTTAGTCTGTGCTTCTGCTCACTTAGATAGTGGAAGAATAAAACTAGAACATTTCAATCACATGTTTTCCAGCCTATTTGCTTACAGTATTTGCAGTTTGTATCTCATTCTTTCTTATGTTGCACTTTGATCTCCATTTTTACAAGACAATCCTACAAAGTGTTTAAAGAAAAGGACCAAAATGGATAGAGGAGAGTGGATGGTAAAGACAGAGTATATGTAGACGAATTTACAGCAGAAGCTGCACAAAGCAGCTCTGGGGGATGATCTCAGAACTGGGGAATGTGTGCATGTGTCTGTGTGTGTGGAAGAAATGGAGAAAAACGACAGATATATGCTCTCCAGTTAACTTGGGAGGTAAACAGTGGATGCAAACAAATGAAAACAAACATGACTAGCTAATTATGTCTGCTCAGGGTCTAAGACTGCAATCAAATGCAAGAAATGACCCTTGCTTGCTAGAAATAGCTTTTTTCTCACTTTTATCGTCGAATTACTGAACGTCCTCCAAATCCAGGTCACACACCATCATGCGCACACTAAGTGACGACTTCATGGGCCTGTTTTCAATCTGGATGATTCCATCAACATGCCGATTCACTTGTCCTAAATCTTTATACTCAGTCCTGAAAGCCAACAAAGCAAGGAAAAGGGAAAGAGGAGCACTGGAGGATACAAGGAAAAGACTTTAGGGATTATTCCTTGTTTGCTATTTAGCTTTCATCTGCTTCCTAATGCCATTAGGTCATACTTATTCAGCCCCTACCTGCAGATGGTTTGTTTTGATGCAGCATGACTCTTTAATATGAAGAAACACTTAGAACCTGCATATTTACCCTTAAACATTTGATTCCTGCCGGCTATGTGTTGATATAATTATGCAATGTATTGAAAACACAACAAGTAGATGGAGCTGCAACAATGAATCAACTAGTAAGATTTGAGTGCATCCAAATAAGAAAAACTCAATGGCTTAGGGTTCACATATTAGTATGTTTTGCTTTGGTTTCAGCTGTTTCTGTGCATGTACCAACATGCAACAAGCCAATGCCACAAATGCTAAAAAGGGCCACAGATAGCAACCAGTCTCTACAACCTTTGTTTACAGTCTGGATTAGCATTCATTCAACTGAATTAAAACCATGTGCAAAGAGAGTGAAAATGTCATTCCGATGGATCTCCTTGACACTGTATAAACATTTATAAATGTTGTAAGACGTAAGACGTTAAAGCTTTTAAGCCATTGGTTTAAACTTTAGCAATAAGATCCAATTTAAAGGCTTGTTGTACTCTGAATAAAAGTCTAACAAAGTTCAGCGGCGCCACCAAAGGGGGCCTTGGGTAAAAGGACATCCTTATAAATTTGCTGGCTCGCATTCTGGCAACCCTGGCCAGATGACCTTGAAAGCATCAGATTAAAAACAAATAAATATATATAAAGGCCTTTTTGAGGTGCTAAGAAAGCCCAGGTCATGTTGATGCTGGTTTCTCTCAGTTCCTCTTGACAGTATCATATAGATTGTTTGCAGGGTTCAGGCCAGTTTGCTGGCCAATCAAGCACAATAAAACAATGGTCCTTGAACAACCTTTTGGTAACTCTGGCATTATGGGCAGGTGCCAAGCCCTGTTGGAAAATAAAATCAGCATCTCCATAAAGCTTGTCAGCAGAAGTAAGCACTAAGTGCTTTATTATATGCTGGTGGAAAACAGAGCTGAGTTTGGACTCAGAATACATACAAAATACATTTCTCACATCAACAACTGCAGAAGATGTGGCTGCCCAAATCATTACTGACTTTGGAAACTTCATACTGGACCTCAAGTAACTTGGATTCTGTGCCTCTTTACGCCTCCAATCTCTGGGACCCAGATTTTCACATTGACTTTCTTTGGTTGAAATAACTCCAGTGAGAAGTTTTCATTAAACCTTCTACCAGTATCCGACTTCAATCTGAGGAAAGCTAGCCCCACTCCTCATATTCAACTCTGAAATATTTGAGGGAATTTTTGCATGTGCAGCCCATCCCCAAGCCACCCCACACCATCTAGATTAGATCACGATCTGGGCTAAGCCCAGGTCTTTCCATTTCTTAATTCTCAGCCAGTCCATGGTGAATTTCCTGGTATGTTGTGGTATATGGTCATGGTACAGGATCCAGTTCTGCTTCAGCTTTTTTTTTTCTTTCACAGATGGTGTCGCATTTTCTTCAGTCACCCTTTGACACATGGCAGAATTTATGGTATGATGGTAAGGTGGGCAGGGCCTGTTGCCCTAGATCATGGCACTTCCACCTCCTTGCCTTACAGTTGGTATAGGGTTTTTTCCTGGGATGCTATATTTGGTTTATGCCAAACATGTTCTCTATTCTGGTGTCTGAAGAATAACATTTTTAGAGTGTCCAAAAAAATAAAGTTTCTCAGGCAAACTTTTGTCTGGGCTTATTTTTTCTTGGAGATCAACGCATCGCTCCTTGTTCACTTTCCATTAAAGGGAAACTTGTACAGCCTCATTCTGATTATACCAACACTTATTATATGAACAACAGCAAGACCCTGTGGTGACATTTTAGGGTTTTTTTTTATTTTAGGTTATCGTCTATCATGTCGTGGTGGTCCCTCTCACTTCAAAACTTTGGAGCACACCAGATTTAATGTCTAACGCTTGAAAAGGACAAATCTCCTTCAAAGGCTGAGTAACAATGTTCTCATTATGTGCTCCTGTTCTGATGGAATTGTGTGTAATTTTGGGTACATAATTTAGACATTTTAAAAAGATATTTTCTTTAATTTCTTTGTTTATTTACAGTATATAGCTTGAATTTTCAGTATTGTTCAAATACATGATAAATATCCAAATATGTTTAGAAAAGGACATTAATTGTATAATTTATCTATTTATTTGTTAGGTTTCCTGTGAGTAGCACTCAGAATTGTTGTCTGACTGCCTAGAAGAAGCACAACAAATTTACTTTCACAAGTGGAGCATCATGGCTAACACTATAAGGCTCCACTTCATATATAAAAAACTTTATTAGAAACTGCTTTGGGATTATTTCAATTGCAATAGACAGAGACAAAAGAAGGGTGAAGATAATACAAGATAACACCCTAGAAGACTGTTTCTTCACCTGCAGAAACATATATACTGTAACAACAGCAATGTGGACCGAAAAGTGCACAGTACTAATGAATGCAAGATGAATTTAGTGGTAACTATGGCTCAATATAGTGAATCTGTTAACACCTGAATCCAAACACCTGTAGGTGTAAGTGTGAGCGCGCTTGTGTTAATAAGGTTTCTCCATAAAAATATGCAGTAGCAAGAGATCAGAGCCACAGACATCCAAAGGCCCCCCCAGAGCACGGGAACCCCGGGAGGACCACCGCTGGGACTACCACAACCCCCCCAGAGAAGAGCAGAGGAAAGCACCAGGGGAACCACCCAGCAGCCACAGTACAGAAGCCCCAGGGAGCTACAGCGACAAGCCTACAGGTCCTGCCAGCAGCCGTCTATGCTGGAGCAGATCCAGCCATGGACCCACAGACCTGAAACCCCAGGTCGTACACTCACTCATACTCTCCATACATACACTATGCTCCCAGGTCCAGGTACCGATACCCCTAAGGGGCAACCAGCTCCTAGACCCAGGAGGTGGTCCCCTCCATTCCTGGGTGGAGACAGGCAGGCCACCCCAGCACCAGCCCAGACTAGTGCCGGCACCGCCCGAACCTGAATGACCCCGGCCCCATCCACACAGCGCAAGCTCCACACCCAGCCCCGCTCCAAGCACCCCGCCTCACCCTGCCTTCCACCGCACAGTGTGCCATGACGGCAAGGCAAGGGCCTTATGCAATGCAACGCCACCCAACCTCAACCCATAAGAGCAACAGAGCAGATACCACCGAGCCAGTACTCACAACAGACCCCCCGACCCCACACTAAGACGGGACAAACTGACTCGGCAAGAGGTCCCCAGCTGGCTACACACACCCGGGGACGTGAGCCCCCACCTTGCCCCCGAAGCCACACGAATCATATTTTTTTTCCTGGACTTAATTGAATGCAGAAGTGAATTAATTTGTCGTAGTTCTCATACTCACAGCAAACTTACTTAACCAAATATTAACTTGAATATCACACTTTAACTGCCAGTCACAGGAGATTCTCTAAATTTTAAAACGGGCATTGACTAACATACACTAAATGAACTAAATAATGTCTTTGTTGCTGAGGTGTAGAGCTTCTTTCTGTGGTTGAATCAGTCTTCCTTACTGCTGATTCTGTTATCTGCTAATATGACCTTCCCCCCTTCTGTTCACGTCAGCTTTTTTTTTCTTGCTGGTTGGTTGACAGATTTCTTCCTGTGAATCCAGAAATAATGCTGTGTCAGCTTTCCATAAGGGGTTCAGCTGACAAGAGCTTTGGTGTCTAATTCCGGTCTTTGATGGAAAGAGATCAGTTGTAGGGATCAGTGGGTTATTAAGTTCTCTGCAGATGTGTGTTGCTTGCCCAAACCTCCCTATATACAAAGTTTTTAATATAAACTTACTGGTCATTTTGTGAAAGGAGCTCAATGCATTTGGACAACTATAGATGGTGAAGACAACTCGCTGAAGTTCCAACTGAGCATCAGAATGGGGAGTAAAGGAGATGTAAATAGGTTTAAATGTGGGATGGTTGTTTTGCAAGATGGACTCCTCTGATTATTCAGAAACCACTGATCTATTGGGATTCTCATGCACAACCATTTCTTTTGTTTGGACAGAATGGTCCAAAAAAGAGAAAATATATACAGTGATTGGCAATTGTGTTCATTGAGGAGAGAAGAGAATGGGCAGACCAGTTTGAAATAACAGACAACAGTATTACAATTAACTCATTATAACCAAGTTATGAGGAGTACCATCTCTAAACGCACAACACATTCAACCTAGCAGTAGATGGGCTACAGCAACAAAAGACCACACTTGGTATTACTCCTCTCGGCTAACAGAAACCTACTGTCAGCAGTTCAGGCAGATAATAGTATTATAATGGTGTGGGGGATATTCTCTTGGAACACCGTCGGCAATTTAGCACCAGTTTAGATATCAAAGCCTACCTGAGTGTTGTTGCTGGCCTGTCCATTCTTTCATGACCACAGTGTCCCTATTTTCTCATGGTTACAGCAGTCACAAAGCTCAAATGATCTCAAACTGGTTTCTTGCACATGTCAAGTGCAGGAGTTTACTTTAAGAAGTAAGGCTGGATAAGTTCTGAAAGCAACCGGGAGTTCAACCCGGTACTTGAAAAGTGTACCTAATAAGGACGCCAGCATAAAAATAAAATGAAATCTAAAACATTTGCATGTTGCTGCATGTTATGAGTATGAGTGACTCAGAAAGGAACATACTTGCAGCAGTACTAAATGACAAAGACTTTGCCACTATGACCAGCCCCACTAAATATTGTGCCACTGAAAGTTTTTTTCAATGTTTTATTGCAGGTAATACAAGAACCCTGAACAGTATCACCTATTCTCCTGAAAAGGCCCACAACGAAAGATGGAAGCAGACGATCTTCAAGTGTATGTTGTGCATTTTCTATGCTCACATATAAGTCCCAAACTCTTAGTGTAGAACATCTACTCAATGAACAGGGTATCACGAGTTCGTAAGGCAGGTCAATATTGGAAAGAATCCAATATGGCTGCCAAACATGTAAATTGCAGTTAAAGTTGCATATAAAGGTATAAACTATTTTGCTATATTTGCACTGCTCAGGAATTTCTTTAAACTAGTGCCACCCATAGTTCTGTGCTATCTAAATTGTTTGGGCATGTTTCTTTAGAATATAAATGGAGAGACATATGTAATTTGCTTATATTGCTGGTAGTATTTAGCACCCCAACAATTAGCAAATCTCATTGTAAGTTATGTGGCAAGTTTTGCCAGCTTGCTACAAGAGCATGCTGTGACGTCATCCAAAGTTATGAGACAAAGCAGGTTAGGATCTCAAACAGCCTTAGACTATCTTTGATACACAATATATTCAAAGTCTTTAAAAAGATCTTTTTCACCTTGTATCACTTTCATGTCAGATCACCTGTAAAATAACTAGAATCCCAAATTTTCATTTTGAAGTGGTTTAAAGTTGATTTCAATGTAGATTGATGCCATACTTGTTTATTTCAAAATTATTATATTTATTTAGGATATGTCCACAAACACAAAGTTACAACAACAAAAAAATCTAAATTCAACATAAAACTGTAATTAAAAAATGTAGACTATACAAAAATTGCACCGCCATTCTTTCACTGAAGCTCCACCTCCAACTTTAGGTTTTGCAAAACGGACAATAAATGCAGGTACATCTGTGGTTATTTGTCAAGTCAGCAGTCTTCTCTGTGATTTTGTGGGCCATAAAATGGCCATTACATATCATACATACATTAAAATGCTTTTTTAAAATTGATCCTATGTAATATTCTCAGTTGATGATGGGAAAATCTATGAGTTTCACTTTCTGAAAAAAATATTGAACTTTTTCACGATATTCTAATTTTCTGGGATGCACCTGTATATGGTTAAGATTTATAAATGCCAAACAATTTAGAACATTGGAATTATGTTTTTTTATTTATTAACATGAAAAATATTTTTTTTTTGCCCTTGAATTATACTATACAATGATGTTTTCTGACCACATTTATTGTTACTATGGATATAATTAGAAAGGGGACCATTCAGATGGAGCCCAGGTGCATTACAAAAACACCTCATTGTTTAAGTGTGACTGAATAGCATCATTGTCTGAATAATTCAGACTGTGTTTTTCTAACAAACATATTTGGTCTCACAGCTTCAGCCCCTCCACATTGATACTCACACACACACACACACACACACACACTGATGCCCGCTGTTGTCAACTTCCTACGCCTCCTTAACGTCTTCTGCAGCAACAGTTGCCATGGTGTCTCAGCTTGTCTGCTGCTCTGGACAGCACAGTAACAGGGATGTGTGGATTTTGATGACGCCGTGCGTTATGACACACGTTTGCGTTCTCCATTGAGTATTTGAATGCGTTTTAATGCCCCAGCAGCCACTAATGACTTGTTTCTCATTTGATAAATTACTGTGCTTGGCTAAAGTGGTAATACATCCAAAACGTTTTTACATTTTGTCACGTTAGAACCGCAAACTGAAGTGTGTTTTAACAAGATAGAGGACATAATGGTGAAATGTAACAGAAAGTATAAATGGTTTACTTTTTTTATACAAATACAAACATGTGAAACAAGATGATTTAGGTAAGATGACACAACAGTTGAACTTTTTTAAAAGCAAGCAAAACTCTGTGTTGATGAAAAGTAACCCTAAACACACACTTGCCACCAAGAAATATAAGGGTGGCAGCATCATACTGTAGGGATGCTTTTCATATCCAGCGACAAGGAAGCCATTGAGAGTTGATTGGAAGTTCAAAGGAGCTGAATGCAGGCCAAGTCTGGAAGAAAACCTGTAAGAGGCTGCAAACGACTTGAGACTCAGTAGTAGGCTCACCTTCTACCAGGACAATGAGGAGCAGGACATTTTTCCGGATTGCTTTATTTGAAGACCACTTTTAACACTCTACTTTGTATTGATAACTCATATAAAATCCCAACAAAATACCTAGAAGTTTGCAGTTGTAAAGGGACAAAATGTAAAATGATTTCAGTGGGTATGAATACTGTTTCCAGGCACTCAACATGTAAAATTTCAAGCCAGTTTTACCAAATGTAGTTTGAATCATTGAAGGTTTGCTCCATCAAGCTAAACAACTGAAAGAACACTGTAACACACATGGGAAAATAATTGCATGATTGTGTACTATGATGGATTTTCTGGATCCACAAATCGCAGAATTGCATACATGCATAAACATACATTTTTCTTACCCACAATTGAACTTAAATAACTTTTTACATTGTACACTGATTATTCTGCCTGACACTGAGTGGAAGGTCCCATGAGTAAATATCTGGTGGGGTTTGCCATAGCTTGAATCACAGAATAAAATATTACGTTAAGTGGCTTGTGTCTGCTGGCTCAGCCTTCTCAAGATGAAGAAAAACATCTCTCTTGGAAAATTAGTCCAAACATTTTTTTTTTATCTCTGTAAGTGTGTGTCCTAACAAGTGTTAGGAATCTGCTATCATAATTATTTTAGATGTATTAGTGGCTGTTTGTGAAGGTTTGGAAAGTTGGATGTTTGGAATGAGTTTAGATATTTTAAACAAAAATGAGACTTTTTGAAAGGTTCAACCCTGTCTGATTTCTATCTCCTTACATTTAAAAGCAACTTTAGAAGTTTCTTCTTGGCATTTGCATCTGTAGAAAACCATTTTTTCCCCAAACATAACTAAGAGCTTTTAGATTTGACAACAATAGATGAGAAACACAGTCACTAACATCTATCAGTGTGGAAAGTGGAAAGGGTTACAAACCCATTGCCAAGGATTTGGGACTCTAGAAAACAGCAGTGAGAGCCATTATCTACAAATAGAGAAAACATGGAACAGTGGCGAACCTTATCAGGAGTGACCAGCCTGCCAAAGTTATTCCAACAGCACATCTGCTCATCCAGGAGGTCACAAAAGAACCCATAACAACATCTGAAGCTGTGCAGGTCTGACTCACTTCATTTAAAGTAAGTGGTCAAGAAACTGAGAAACAATGGCATCCACTAGAGTGCTCCAAGGCAAAAAGCAATGCTGTCCCAAAAGACCACAAAGGCTCATCCCACGTATTACACAAAACATTTTCATGATTCCCAAAAGTTTTGGAAAAATGTTCTGTGAGACAAAATTGGAACTTTTTCTTTGTGTGTCATGTTATATGATAATCTTAATAAACAAGGCAATTTAGAAAAGTCACACCTACTGTCAATCATGTTGGTGGTAGTGTGATGGTCTGGGGCTGCTGTAACTGATGGAGCCATGTTTTTTGCTCTTGGTCAGAAGATTGTGCAGGAGAATGTCCGGCCATTAGTTCATATTGCTGCAAAATTGCTGCATAACCAAGCTTAAGCACACTTTGGTTATGCAATAGGACAATAGTCTAAAAAAATGTAACAAGTCAAAAAAAAAGTCCAGACTTAGATCTGACTGAGATGCTGTGGTATGATTTTAAACTGGCAATTCATGCTTAAACCTTACAAAGTGGATCAACTGAAATAATTCTGCAAAGAAAAGGGGACCACAATTCCTCCACAGTGATGTAAACAGTTGACAAGAGAACCGCTCTTTCTATATTTCTCCCTGGAGTCATATCTTTTTCTCTACCGCACCTTCTTTTTCTTTATTTGTTTTTTATCTCGCCTTTTATCCTTCTGTATCTTTGGTTCATTATCATTTTGGGAGATTCCAGGCTTTCACCTCATTCAACCCAATGTTTTTTTTTCACTTTAAATTTGCAGATAGAAAAACAAAATCTGTGAGATTTAAATCAGGATTTGAGTGCAAGACAGAAATGTGGCCCTCCAGATAATTTTTAGAGAACTCTGCATTATTCTACCAAAGAATGAAATTTACAGATAATTGTTTTTTCCTTTATGGTTAGCCCTATGATGGAGTATTAACTAATCTAAACCCATTAAATACATAGCAATGAACTGTTAAATAAGCTAAACTATACATTGCAAACCATTGTTTGACCATGTACCGACCAAATCTCTAAAGTATGGATACTTTTATGAACTTGACAAATTTACAGATTCAGCAAGTTTTTAAATAATGCATATTTATTTGTAACAGTATAGATTGATAAAGGTTTCAAACCTTAAAAGTTGCCCTGTCTTTTTATTCAGTAGAGCACTACATGTTTAAAATGCTTGAGGGTGATATGTGATAGTGATTTGATAGTATTTTTACTACAACAATAAATTGGCAACATTTTGGTCTCTTTTTAGTCTAAAAAATGTGTTTGAGAAAAATCGAATCTTTATTTTACTGACTGTCTAATGGGATATAGTTGTTATGCAGTTCCAACCCCACCTCTGATTGGTTGATCAGCCCACTGACGTCTCCTCTTCTGAAAGCACATTCCTCCTGGTGGGTTCCTACTCAGAAAAAAACAGCAAACCCATTAAGAACTCGCGCTCTTCTGATTTAGAGCCAAGCTTGATCACTCCATCAGATTCGGTTGAGATAAATGTTTTGTTTTCATTATACGCTACTATATTTGAGTAATTTTGTATAAAGCTTATTAGGTGATGCTAAGCATCACTTCATAACATTCTTTAAGTGTGTGACCTGGTTCAAATCCAAACTGAGGTAATACCGAGACATCCAAAAGCCAGCGCCAGTAGAGATCAGTACCACCTGCCCCTTTTCGAGTGACCTGTGGCAGTCAGAACTGCCAAAGCAGACTATCCCGCCACTCGAGTCAGCCAGAGGTGGAGGAGAAGTCACAAACCCTTTTCCTGTTTTATTGAGCCAAATAAATTATTGATAAATGTTAGATTTTTGCCCTTTGCCTTGGTCTAGGGGCTGCTCCTCCTGTATATTGGTCCAGACACCAACCCCTGGTGGTCCTTACCATTCACCGTACCTCCTCCATGCATGTGCATACATAAAACTTGCTAATGCACCACATGTACTGTACAGCTTCTTTGCATAACTGTATACATATCATATGTAGGTTATGTGTGGTCTGTGCAGCATGTGGTCACCTGTTATACAGTTAATCAAACCTTTACCAAAGGCAAAATGAGCAGTTCTCAGCTCAAGGGATAAATATTTAGTCTGCAGTATAAACATAGCGGCCTTCTATGATTGCTCTGCTCACAAAGGAAAGCAATGCTTTTACTGTTAAACTGATACGACTTTTAAAAGGCAAAAATGGTGCTTTGAATTTGCTTTCAAGCACAATCAATAAACCTAAACAAGCTAAGATGAAAATAATGGAAAATGTCTCAGGTATTGCAATTAATATGCAGCTTCTGTACTACTTTCAGGTTATCTCACATATCAGAAATATATCCTCAAAAGCAACTTTAAAAGATAACATGTTAAGTTGCCTGTTAACACAAGTAGAAAATCAGTCAGCTACAAGCAACTCAATGCATTTAGGGATGTAGAAGTAGAGAGGACTTGGAGTTCAAACTGACCATCAAAATGGGAAAGAAATTAGATTTAAGTGGTATGGTTGCTGGTGCCAGAAGAGCTAGTTGTAGTATTTTCAGAAACTGTGGATCTGATAGGATTGTTATTTTAACCATCTCTCAGTTTAACAGACAATGGTGCAAGAAGAGGGAATATATCCAGTTAGTGGCTGTTCTGTGGATAAAAATGCCTTGTTGATGTCAGACATCTGAGAAGAATGGCCTGACTGGTTCCAGATGATAGAAAGCAAACATCAGCTCAGATACCACTTGTTAAAACCGAGGTATGCAGAATACTGTCTTGGAATGCACAACATGCTGAACCCTGAAGCAGGTGAGGTACCGCACTAGCGGAAGACCACACCAGGTGCCACTTCTGTATGCTAAAAGCACAGTCCTTCAGAGGAGAGCAGCTTCTTGATGTCCTAGCGATGCCTGACCAACAGCCTGTGTTCCATGTCTTCATGAAAGGGAATTTCTGTACCAGTTCCATTTCTACTTTATGCTTTAGATTGGAGATGTTCGTTTCACAGATCTAGGACAAGCAGAGTCAAGGAATGCAGATAATCCATACATGCCCAGCCTTTGAATCCGAGCACGCCACATACTGTATGTCCTCACTCAGTCAGCTGGCTGCTTCCTCAGAAGCTCATTATATGAGACCTCCTTGATAAAAAGCTATCTGTTAATTTTAATACATCCTCAAAGATTATTTTTAATCTAATAAATCAAAAAAACAACCAATATCATATTAACACAAGTAGAAAAAAAACGTAGCTTTCCAAATGCCTTTGAGACCCAAGTGTTAGACAAGGTCAGTTATTGTTGCAAAATGAAAACAGGAAAAAGGAAAATGGTAAAATATAGAGCTCTGGAGTGTCAGTGCATGGTAACACTATTTTGGTGATAATGCAATCTTGATAATAACTTGTAATCTTTTGAGTCCTTTCCCAGGATGAAAAGCCCTTAAAAGCAAGGAACTGTGCTAAGTAGTTTTTGTTATCTTTCCTAATCTGTGGGGTAAACATTGGAAGTTTGCTCATCTATAGCACACAGCAGAAACTCTTCCACACAGCTGAATAGGCTGTCACAACTTGGAAAGGAGGAAGAAAAAAATAGGAGGAAGGCACAAGAAAGAAAGGTAGGTAGGGCACAAGGAAGGAAGGGCAAGGGGGAGTAAAGGAAAGAAGGACACGGGAAAGAAGGGAGGTAGGACACAGGGAAGTAGAGGAAGGTGGGATGCAAGAAAAAGGGAGGTAGGATGCAAGGAATAAAAATTAGGAGAACAGAGAGAAGTAGACCACAAGGAAATGAGGTATGATTTAAGGAAGCTAGGGAGGAAAGGACACAAGGAAGGAATGGAGGCAGGACATAAGGAAGAAGGGGGGCAAGACAAGGAAGGAAGGATATGGGGAAGGAAGGGAGGCAGACAGGCAACATTTTGACAACTGGATAGGAAATAAAGTCTGGAAATACAATTTTTTAAGTTCAATTCAATTCAGTTTATTTATATAGCGCCAATTCACAACACACGTCGTCTCAAGGCACTTCACAAAGTCAGGTTCCAATTAATCCTAACCATCGAACAGTGCAGTCAGATTCAGTTATTTATTCAAACTGGATAAAAAGTTTTTCTATCTAGATTCTATTTCCTTTTTATATACTTGGCTTGGAAAGCACTGAAATCAAATTCCAGACTGTTTTCAAAATCCCACAAAACATATTTAAATATCAAGTTTATTTTCTTTCCTGTTTCATGCAAAGCTTTGAAAGGTCCTCAGCATTTTTAACAATGCATTTTTAACAAAAAAATAAATCCTTCAAACTTATTTCCCCTTAGTTTAAACTTGTGTTTTGTCTGATTTGGAGTTGTCCGAACTCATAAGAAGCATGTAAACTCATGTTTTTTTTTAAATCCAAACACACTCTCTTAGACACTCAAGAAGGTTTCATGTTCCCAGGAGGGTTTTTATTTTCTAGACAGTATTGTCAAGAGCTTAAACATGAGCCCCAGTGTTTGTGTTTATTTGGGACTGGTTAGAGGTGAAGACTGAAGAAGTAAGATGTGGAAGAAAGGACAGGAGGTGGGGGTTGACAGATCCATCCCATCTCTTTTTCTATCTCTGGAATGCTGCTGGAATCCAAGCTTGCCTCCCTTGTTGGCTCCACGCACACTCCCAGCGCCTCGTATTATGCTACAGTGAGCACACATGCACCCATTACACTGTTTATTTCTCTGGTTGGGTCATTTTACCATGAAGTCATTGATTAACAGCTGGAACTGTGCAGCCTTTACGGAGCTGAGATCACACCTTGTGTTGGAGAAGTAGCATTTGTCCATCTTTGGCACAAAGCAGAGGCTGGCACAGATGACCTGGCATTCATAAAATTAACCTGAATAGTAAAATTAATGGTTACCAGAGTTCGTCTCTTTCTTGTTGTACTTGAAAACTTAAGGCCTTATGGCAAAAGCATGTAAAATAAGAGCTTTCTGTTTAAATATATGGGCACTTTAATTACCACACAGTATGGCACCAGTTTATCTGCAAATAAATTATCCAAACCTGCCTGATGCATATTAGAGTTGAAACAAATCCACACACTTATGAACCCCAGTTGTCTGATTTTGTGTTTGGCTCCCCTGACCTTCATTGTTTGACATTACAACATGCTTCTTCACAAAATGAATCAATTCTTTCATCATATTTTGCTAAAATTACAGCTTAGGGGGTATGTTTTGCACCAGATGTACATATCTAGAGACTAACAAAATACCTCAAACTCAGTTCGATAAGGACAGCATCTGGTAACATTATTTTTCTAGTTTTGCCACATCAATCATCAATCTCGGGGCTTTGACTGGGCCTTTGTAACTCATGTATATACTATTATTACTGTAGTTCTTGCTGGAGGTTTATGGTTGCAGTCTTCCTGGATGGTGAATCTCCACCTAAGTCTGAAGTTTTTTACAGCCTAACAGGTAGTCCAAATAGTTGAGTTTTGGTCTCATATCAGTTTAATGATTTGTCTGTATAACTTATTGTGTTCTATCATTCATAATGTCATTTGAAGCAAATCTCAAATTCAAGATCTTTAAAAGCATCACAACTCCAGTATGATTAAATAAAGTTTTATTTGTCTACCTTGGGGCCTCTCAGAGATAGTTTGCAGGGCATTGAACATTAACTCCAAGATGACCAGGGGATTTTAAAACATGGAGAAACAAAGGAAAAAAAAGACTGTGGTGTCACAGCTACAGTAACATACCCATTTTGATACACTAGAACATTATGAATTCCACACTATTCCTCCCAATAAACTGCAATCTATAAAAGAGGGATGAATCGTCAACGACACATATTTCATAGACATGATAGGACTTCTTGTTTCACTTAACGAGCTTGAGTTCCTCATCCTTAGAACTACGCAAGATGCGTTTTTCGATAAGCTAATATGCAAGGCAAGGTAAGAACGGTTTGACAGCAGCTGTAGCACAGAAATCTCGAGACTGAACTTGTGCTGTATAGTTATTTAGACATCCAAATGTTCTCTGTCACCCCTATGAATCATCCTTGTACATAAAATGTTCTCCTGCAATGTCAGTGTGGGCATAAAAGACGTTTTGCGCTCAACTTTGTTGCTATTCTCTAATCTATTTATGCTTTGAGCTGAAGTTCCTCACGTCTTGATTTTTTTTTTCCATTGCGATAACTTGTGCCGACTGCGTCAGAGCCTTTCGACATATAAACTATCTCCTGATGCTTACGTTTGAGAAAGATGCTTTCTTTGTTCTCACTCCTACAGCAGGGGTCAGGCAGTTGTGTTTACATCAGCGAGCTGTTGCCGTGGCAACAGCCTGAGCCTAGCAGTCAGAGAGCTGGAGGAAGCCTGCAGACTTGGATGGAGAAATCCTTGAAAAATGAAATGAAACAGAAAGCGTGACGCATTTTTGTGTTTGGGGAACTGCTTTTTCTTCTAAGCTCTAAGAAGAACATAGCAGCCCTCATTTTAACATGGTCCATTGATGAGTGTAGCCACTGGGCAATTTGAATGCTATAAGTGCTTTTCTTTTTTCTTTCAAATATGGTTTTTGAGCAACGGCAAATCTTTCTTGAATCATTTTAAAGCCTTAATGTTCAATAATATTCAAGCCTTGTTTAATCTGATATAGATTTCCCGCTTATTCAGTTCTGTGTGGGTATGATTGGCCCTTTCAGTAGCTGCCTGCCTCCACTGTCAACAGAGAGAAAATGGAAAGATTTAATAATTTCATAAAGCCAAAAAAGACCCAAACCTACACATCTCAGCACACACACACACACTTGGATACATGCTGCACGACTGCAGTAAGTCATTTCAGAACCTATTAAATCTCCATTAACAGGCAGCCTCCCTGCTAACCACAGCTAATCTAACCCAGGTGTGTGAGTGTTTTCACCTTCTCTCTCTGCATGGATACCCGTCCTCCTTGCCTTCCTCTTTTCTTACCCATCCAAATCTCTCATTACACCCCCCTGGTTCAAATCTACCTTTCAAGAAGGTCCCTTTTTTCCCACGCTCTCACATTAACCTGACTTGTCTGCCAATACAAAACCTCCTTTAATTAGGTCAAATTATGGCAGACTTCTGCTTCCAGTAGGAACCAAGTAAGGCCATCTTGCCTCCAGTCTAAGCAAGACGTCTGGTGCTTTCACCTGACTTGTCTCTGCTCCAGATACGGCCATTCTTTTTTACATCTTTCAGCTATCTTAATCTTCATCTGAAATGTTCAAGAGCGAAAGACAAAAACAGAAAGATAAGATGTGGAACTAAGACATAACATCTGCTTCTTATTTAGCTGCTTTCTTAATAATGAGACTGAAAGATGATGCAGAGTGACAACAGGCTTTTAAAAGCAACCTATGAACTCAAGAAGAAAGATTAGCCATTCCATTGTTGCCCAGCTCAAACTTTAAGGTACCTCTGCCCCTTAAGTTCTGTCTGTCCTCTACAGAATATTTCACCCAGAATTGCACCATCCATCTTCAACTCTAAACAGCTTCCCTGTTCCTGCTAAGGAAAAGCATCCCCACAGCATGATGCTGCCATCACCATCTGTTACTGTGGAGTAAGTTTTGTACAGGATGATATGCAATTAATTAACCAACACACATAGCTTCTTGCTAATAGGCCGAATAGTTCAATTTTTGTCTTTGACCAAATAACTGCCTGTTAAAAGGATGTTGTTTCTCTCCACATCGCTTGTCCAGGATAGGGGATTACATTAAGAAAGATTTAATATAATTCAGCGCTGTCCTTCTTAGCCAGCTTTTTCATATTTGCCACCTTGCAAGTCCTATAATCTTGTTTTTAATTGCATCATAACTAGATGGAAAACCATCATTTATGTTACTGGATTTGATATAAATAGGACTGTTTGGAATTGTGATGGTAAAATTTGCACATGTTTGCTCAAATATCCAGTGATGTTGTGATCTGACATTGGGTAAACATATATTGTTTGTTCTCAATTTTTCCATGAAATACATATTAGACAACAGCTTTTTGGGAAAATGTACCTCCTCCAGAGCTCTCTGCATTGATTGACAGACGATTGAACATATTCTTAATGGGAAAAATCAACCAATTTAAAAGTCCTCTGCTGGAATTAGTCTTTCCTTCCTTTCACACAAACACACACACAAAACTTCTTGCACACACACCCATGGATGTTCTGGGAATGCACACTGCAGGGGAGAATATGATCCTTGCTTGGAAGTGACGCTGTTCTCTAACAGTGCAAGCACATGGATGTGTAATTGTGTTTATGCACATTTATCTGAAAGTGTACATGTTGCTGACAGTACAAACAGCCATACTCCTTAGGAGTTGACATTATAATAACACTTAAGCAAATGTGTCACCTTACAATACGGGCCTGCTTTAACTGGAAGGGCCATTAAAGAGTTGCCTGGGACAGGTTTTTATCTAAATAAGGTTTTAATGTTTGAGGCTTGTAAAAGACTCAAACAAACCAGGATTAAATACTTGGGTTCCATTCTGCCAGTCCACTGCATTTCAAACAGTTTTGTTTGGCATGTGAATCATGCTCTGGCAGCAGCAGGTATCAGCAATTTTATTGTTTTTGGAAGATGCTTATGACTGGAGAGGCTGAGAAGACAGATGTGTGCAGCTGTAACTAGCCACAATGCAGCCCACCCACATATTACTGCAATTAATCATTTCATTGTACACTGCTCAAGAAAATAAAGGGAACACTTAAACAACACAATATAACTCCAAGTAGAACTCCAAATCAAACTTCTGTGAAATCAAACTGTCCATTTAGGAAGCAACACTGACTGACAATCAATTTCACATTCTGTGGTACAGATGGAATAGACAACAGGGGGAATCTTTGGCGATTAGCAAGACACACTGAATAAAGGAGTGGTTCTGCAGGTGGGGACCACAGACCACTTCTCAGTACCTATGCTTTCTGGCTGATGTTTTGGTCACTTTTGAATGTTGGTGGTGATTTCACACTCATGGTAGCATGAGACGGACTCTACAACCCACACAAGTGGCTCAGGTAGTGCAGCTCATCCAGGATGGCACATCAATGCGAGCTGTGGCAAGAAGGTTTGCTGTGTCTGTCAGCGTAGTGTCCAGAGCCTGGAGGCGCTACCAGGAGACAGGCCAGTACACCAGGAGACGTGGAGGAGGCCGTAGGAGGGCAACAACCCAGCAGCAGGACCACTACCTCCGCCTTTGTGCAACTAGGAACAGGAGGAGCACTGCCAGAGCCCTGCAAAATGACCTCCAGCAGGCCACAAATGTGCATGTGTCTGCACAAACGGTTAGAAACCGACTCCATGAGGATGGTATGAGGGCCCGACGTCCACAAATGGGGGTTGTGCTCACAGCCCAACACCGTGCAGGACGCTTGGCATTTGCCAGAGAACACCAGGATTGGCAAATTCGCCACCGGCGCCCTGTGCTCTTCACAGATGAATGCAGGTTCACACTGAGCACATGTGACAGACATGACAGAGTCTGGAGACACCGTGGAGAGCGATCTACTGCCTGCAACATCCTTCAGCATGACTGGTTTGGCAGTGGGTCAGTAATGGTGTGGGGTGGCATTTCTTTGGAGGGCTGCCTGGCCCTCCATGTGCTCGCCAGAGGTAGCCTGACTGCCATTAGGTACCGAGATGAGATCCTCAGACCCCTTGTGAGACCATATGCTGGTGCGGTTGGCCCTGGGTTCCTCCTAATGCAGATCCCTCAGGAGACCATCCGCCGTCTCATCAGGAGCATACCTAGGCGTTGTACATACAGGCACGTGTAGGCCACACACAATACTGAGCCTCATTTTGACTTGTTTTAAGGACATTACATCAAAGTTGGATCAGCCTGTAGTGTGTTTTTCCACTTTCATTTTGTGTGTGACTCCAAATCCAGGCCTCCATTGGTTAATAAATTTGATTTCCATTGATGATTTTTGTGTGATTTTGTTGTCAGCACCTTCAACTTTGTACAGAACAAAGTATTCAATGAGAATATTTCATTCATTCAGATCTAGGATGTGTTATTTGAGTGTTCCCTTTATTTTTTTGAGCAGTGTATTTTTGTGTGTGAGTCAAGATGCCCTTATATTTTCAAGGTTTATTTTGAACCCTGGTACACATTTGGAAAGCTCACTGCTGCCCTCTCCTGGTTAAAAAGCTCTTTACATTTTCTTTGTACTCTACTAGAAAATCTAATATTTTAAAGCTATAGAACATGTAAATAATAAAATTATTACACATAAACAAATCACAAATATCTTTTCAAAGAAGATATTTTTTGACTCCACGCATATCTTATTAAAAAAGAAGTATGTCCCATATAGAGTTGATGATGTGCCATGTATGCAGTGTCTGATAGGACATCGAGATACTCGGGTCAAAGACTATTTGATTAAAAAACAACATTTTAAACAGGACTATGTTGAATGGATGTGTAACCACCTATTGGCAACACAGAACATGATGGAACGTAGCATGCTTGTTCCAAAGATCATCTTTAAAGGGTTGAGCTACGTGGAAGTAAACAGGTGAAGAGGACAGATTTGTTGTATGAAGTAATTTGAATCTTAACTTAAAGGGAAGAAAAAACATATATAAGGCTCCCCTTACAGCGGTGTTTACTTTCTACCTGTCATTTGTCAGTACAAAATATCTGCTGTTTTCCACAGACCAACTTAAATTAAAAACCGCTTTGCCCAAAAGGTCCTTGTGCATATTTAGCTATTAGAATTAGTTTCAGCCACAAAAATTTTTTCTACATGTCTGATTTAAATGACTTGTGCTTGCTTTTTTCATGCCTTTTAACATAGGCTACTTCTTGATTGCAGTCAATTAAAATTACTTTTGTTATCTAAGAGTCTGAACACAAAAGGGAAAAGCTGTAAAACTAAATGATATAGCCTTTGAATCCTTTTCCTAGCATTTCACCTTATACTCCTCAAACTAATAAAAGTATGATTTCGAAATTAAAGTGCAGCTTTTAAATACTACAGATGTAGATTTTGTTTATTTCTTTGTAAGGGTTTTCACAAACCTGGAAGAATACCATTCTTCCAGTGTCAAAGTTGCAGAGTGCAACTTTGACACTAGATGGCAATCTAAACTAAATCTAAAGCCTTATCGTTTGAATTTTATTGAAGCACCATATTTATTAAAAAACGTAATTATCCATCATTTCCACCTTGAAAACTTTTTGTAATGATTTTGTTAATGTGGATCTCCTTGCTGCTGAAAATAGGGAGATCAGGTCATAATTGCTGTCAATTACACTGAGCCTACATGGAGCGAGACACAAATACCCGTTGACTTCTCTTCTTTTACTTTGAATGTCTTAGCACTACCTTTAGCAACGCCCAACTGGAAATTTTTAAGAAAATACATTTTCCCAAATTGCATTGTAGGGGGGGTTGAGGGAAGCAGGTGTCAATCATGCAAGAACCACTACTGTCACCACCACCACTTCTTGTCCAATCTTTAAAATAGTGCTTCATGTATTCCTGTTTGTCCTGAAATCTACAATTATCAGCTTTGTTTTGTTCATATTGAAGATGAGAGAAAGAAATCAATATTTATACCTCAACGTTAACATTTTTTATCTGTTTCGGCATCAAAGGATGCTGCTGAAAACAAAAAAAGGAAAAATGAACTTGATGAATAAGTTACTAGGTATACTGTTTTGTAGTAGTATTCAGGTTCCCTTTAAAAATAGATGATTCTAATACAAAAAACACAATTATCCTTAAAAAACAAATAAAAGCAGTAACAATATTAAAAATGAAACAAATATTTTATAAGTGAAGACAGAAAAGAAATTAACTCAGTCAGGACATAGCAGTATATCAGAGTCGTGTCTAGATTGTTTACTTCAGTTTACATGGAGTTTGTTCAGTCTTGCAGAAGTTGGGCATTTTGGGGGGTGACTATCTTTAATTTGAACACCAGATGGCCCTTTTTGCTACACACTGTTCCTTTAAGGCTCTAATTAATCTTACACCTCCTACTTGCATAAGTCAAGCCACTGAACCCATTTTACAATATAAAAAATGCAAATCATAAGGTTTGAAATGTATGTTGCCTCCATATTATAAAGAGTAAAAACTGTGTTTGAGAGTCAGTTTAAGAAGAAAAGTCTCATTCTTATAGAGCTGAACTTTGAAACTACAACAAAAAACATAAGATTCAGAACATGGTCATTTCTGACATATGACAAAATGAAAATAATTTCCCCAAAACTGTCCACTAGATGGCTCACACATAGCCCAGATCACTAGTCATGTTATGCACTGATTTCCGTTGCACCACAATCAGCACTTTGCTTTGAGCTATAAAATGCTTTCATTAAAAGTTAAACCCACTCAAACAATACCATATAGTATGTTATACTGTATGCATGAGCCATCATCTCCTTGAGCCTCTAATATTTAACTATAAACTACTATGTCTTTCTCTGCTTAACTCCTGGAACTTGAGCCTGTCAATCCATTCCTCTGGTGAGCTATTTTCTATTTATAGCTGCAGAACTCCGGCCTGCCTCTCTGCTTTGCTTCCTACTGTGTGGCAGTTTTGTGGGGGTGGCAGAAGAGGTGAAGGAAGGTCATTAATGTCCTCCACTTTAAAAGTGCTTTATTTTTCAAATCTAGAGATGTATTGATTTATAGGTGTTTGTTTTTGTTTTATTTTCAGTCAATCTTCGACCTTGTTATGGTTCACTTAGCAAAAATGTAACCTTCTTTCATGCCATCTGAGTCTCTGAACCTAAGTTGAACACCTGGAGAGAAGAGAGCATAATAGAGGTCCCACCACTCTCAATGATCTAAAACTCCTGTCCTTGGGGGCCATTGTCCTGCTTTTACATGTGTTCCTGCTACGACACTCCTGTCTCAAATACCTGAATGACCCCCTCAGCCTGCAGTTAATTTCTGCAGAGTTATGCTAATGACCTAATCCTTTGATTCAAGTGTGCAGAAGCAGAGACAGATCTAAAAGTTGCAGGACACCTTCCCTTAGAGAGATACCTTTCCTCTTTGCATCTAAAGAGACTATGCAAGGAGAAAAGGTCAAAGATCCCCCTCTCTGTATGTTCCAACCTTGTGAAATGTTAGACTAAACGCTGTCCTATTGGAAGGAGGGGGTTGTAAAAAGATATACTGAAAGAGGTTCCAAATTCTACTCCGACTGAGATGGTCAGAGGCAATAATTATTCTAATAATTAGCAGAAACACTTAGAAAAAGGTCTTATCAATGAATGCGATGCTAGCTTTTTCTGCACATGGCAAGGTAGAGATTTGAAGGTAAACTTATCCTTTAAATATCTTAGAAATACTACTTAAAGAAATCAAAAGTATTAAAACCTAATAATTCACAGTGCAGCACCTTGTTCATACATGTTGAATACTGGACATCACAATGTTTTTATTTGTAATTGTAAAAAAAATGTCTAAATGACTGACATTAAAAACTTTAAATTTTTTTCAACTTTACAATGATTAAGTACATTAAGATCTGTGATTGTTACATGACAAAATATGTGAGGCTCTGTATACTCGGTGAGCCAACAGAAATAAAATTCATTGAAGCTTCGTTCTGAACTAACAGGAAGAAAGTGAGCATATGTCTTCAATAAAAGGCGTTTGTGCATTTGTTTAAATTATTAAAGTTATGTAAATGCTGGTAGACCCTGAGACAAAATGCTTAAAGGAAACAAAGATCATACTGCTGCGACCTCTTAGCATAATGTCTGAAAGGGTGAAGGTGGATTTGCATGTAATAACCCTTTTATGATGCCATGACTCCAATTTTACTGAGTTTGAGCTCCTTCAAAACTAAAAATGTGAAATAGTATTTCCAAACTGTTAGCAGGCATGTCTATGAAATTAACACAGAAAAAAGTGAGCTTCTTTTCAGGGAAAATAAAAATATGCGAAAAGTAGAGGAAGTCGTCAGGGGGTCACTCAGTCAGTAGCCAGCTCCGGGGCATCAGCAAAAAGCTCTAACCTGGAATTCCAAATAAATAATTCCCCAACGCAACCCCCTCCCTGGTATAATGCTGAAAGAGGCCCTGGCATGCTAATACACAGCACAAGACAGTGTCAAAGCAAAATGCATGGTCTCTAAATTTCTGAACTATTTGCTCTAGTTTTTTTTAGTTTTTTTATTTGACTTGTTTGATCAATAGTCTTAATAATTTTGCAAGAAGATTAAACACTTGTGCATGCACAATTCTCAAAACCTAATCATTAGAATGGTCTGAGTTCTCAATTAATTAGTAACTTTCTGTTAATTTACCCGCTAAAGTACATATACCCAAAATAAGTCCAGGCTTGTACTTCATGATAATATTCCTTTCATTGACCACGTTTGAATAATTATAAATTAATGGGAGATGGAGCTGAGAACCCAGCTGAGAGTTGAAGAAGTGATAATGTTATGCTGAGGGGGAAAAATTTTAATGTGTATTATGGGGGGAAAAATTTATATATTTATAAAAAAATTCCTTTTTGATATTAAACCCAAATAGAAATTGCATGTTTTTGGGGGAGTAAAAAATTAAAAATTAAAATAATAGTTATCTGTGTTTTCTGTAAAGAGGATATTTGAAGCAAATGTGCTGACATCTTTATTATTGACACGTTGTGTCATTGAGACACAAAGGTTTTGTCATTTACAAAACAGACCTGTTAAAAGGCCTTGCATCAGTTCAACATGTTTCCAATAAAAAAAGTAGTTTTTTTTTTTTTTTTTATCAAGATCCAGATGATGACAATTAAGTCTAATGGATACAAGTGCATACATAGCAGTAATTAAAACATATACATACACTAGAGAAACTAAAATGGTTAGTGGGATATCTTCCTTGATACAACAGGCAAACACAGCTAGTAAGGACAAGTAAATGTGTGGATTGAGTGGGATGTCTTTTACTGAACTATTTTCAAATTAACTTTTACAAATCTACTCTGAGATAATAAAGCAGAGCAGATAAAACCAAGAACGAATTTTGATATCATTCCTTTGGGCTCATTTCTGAGCAATGGGACAGGATATGAACAGAAGGTATTTCTTTGATACACGCACGCATACACACACTCACTGAAACACACACAACCTGCAGAAGGAAAAGCTTTGAACATTGTTTTTTTTTAAAACTGTAATTCAGTGAAATGATTAACCAAAAAGCCATTGCATGGTGTGTACTTGCATTAAATATGCGCTTACATACTGTTGGTTAATCGCTTGGTATGTAGAGGCTCGAAGCCTTTGTTGTAACAGGCAGTTGAAACTCAATGGCTGAATCCTTTTAAAGACCACTTATGTGTGTATAGTTTGCTGAGCCTGTGCTGTAACATTTCAAAATACATATGTGGACATAATCTTTAGTGTTCCCACAGCAACAGTGACTGCTTTTGCACCAATAATTTGTCAAGTTTAAGTTTATTGCCACTCCTGGTAAAAATTTGCAAACATCCTTAAAATATATTAATCTTTTACTCGAGTAGCATAATGTCACACCGAAAAATGTCGAAAAGTTCAACATTTAATTTGAAAACATTGATTTACTTAAGAACAAAGCAAAAAAAGGCACAATTATTGGTTACCATGCTGTTAACACTTTGTAGAACCCCTTTTGCTTATAGAACATTTGTTTTCAATAGGATTTAGGTCTTGGGATTAAAATGGCCATAGAATGTTGATTTTGTGTCAAAACAATTTCTGTTGGAATTTGCCCTTTTATTTTAAGCAATTATTCTGATAAAAGACAAAATGACATTTTCAATTTACTGGTAGAGTCCTCCAGAGTTTAAATTAAAATCTCAAGGTGCCAAGTTTCCCAGGAAGGAAATTAAGAACATGTTATTAGCAACTTTTTTGTTGCCATTTCCGAACTCATGACGATACTATATTTACTTGAATGGCATGTTGTCTTGTTCCCCATTTGGAAGAGTGTTACAGAGAAATGAGCTTCTGTGTCACATCATACCTATACCCCAGGGAAACATATAAGTATTAGAAGTACCTAGGAACTCGGATCATATAGGAATAAAAAATAAGTGTTAACTAAACTCAAATAAACTGAGGGTTTTTCAAAGTGTTTTTATTGAAAACCTTAATGATTTGTCCTGAGGATCAGCATACATTGTTACCAAATACATACAGTGGGGGGCTAAACCTGTACACACGCAGAACTCTTATATGCTGAACTCTTTGTTCTGCCACGTAACTTAACAATTTCACCCCTACTTTTAATTGTAGTGTGTTATTATTTTTAAACATCTGCTTGGTCATTTTTTTGAAATTCTGTTGAGGTAAAGCAACTTCAAAGATTGCTTCATTTATTCATCATTTTCCTTTTTTTCTCATAAAAATAGGCCAAAGACAAAATGTTAGTTTTGCTATTAGAAGTTTTATTACTATTTAATTATACTATGGGGCTATTATTGTTGACATAATATTAGATTTCCAGCCCTTAGAGTGAGTTTAACCTTTATAACATTTTCTTAATGTGTTTTGATTGTTTTTCTCAAGATGGGTTAAAGTTCATCTAGGTGCCCCTCTCAGAGGATCAGGATACTTGGTGCATTCAGAAACCTACTAAAACAGATTTTGTCCTAATGCAGATGTGCGGCACTGTGTGGCATTTTTAATCATGTGGCCTCAGGGTTAAATTTCTTGCTTACTTACAATACCAATACCATAGTCATTATTAATCTTAGAAAATAACTGTATGAAGGTTTGCCAGTGTTTCAAAGTGTGCCTGAACCTTACAAGGCATCATCAAGCCGCAGTGTAAAGAGGCATTTACAAATGAAGTATTTGTGCAGTGATTAACTAAATAATTTGCCAGAGGTGATCTTTTGCAAGATTAGTCTGTGTTTAGAGATGTTATGAAACATTTTCACTCAGTGTGAGTATCATATCAGCGCAGTTTATAGAGAGCCTCAGATGACTGCACTATATCCCTGCATCCCCCTCTGGCCCATGACAAACCAGATTAGGAAGAACATTAGCAAATATTAGGATCTGTGTAATAATGCACAGAAAAAACACATGATGGGCGTCTGGTTTTATACGAGAAAGTTCACCATTGGATCATCCACCCACTGGTTTTGGATTCGCTCACAAGTATCCATAAGTGCATTCATTGTCACAAAGGTAACTCAACACTGCTGATTTTGAAAGAAGAGGGGAAAAG
>JAHHUM010003088.1:0-74381 GCA_036173005.1 Crenichthys baileyi | reverse complement strand
TTATTTTTAGCAAAAGTTTTTATTTTTTAAAACTTTTTTTAATTTAAAACTTTTTTTAAATCAAAATTGATAAAACTCTTTTACCTATTTTTTGGAAAAAATTTGTTTTTAGAAAAATACTAATTGGACTAACAGGCTCTCTTTTTTTTAAAATAGCTTAAAATTACCAAAACGGAAAAACCTTGCCATTTTGGACGGATCAAACCTGCTGCAAAAACTTTCACTGTCCCTTTGGCAGCTCAACTTTTTTTTAGTCCCACCAGGTGGGTCAAAACGCGCGGGGCATAAACAAGTAAGAACCAAAAAAGGGTTTAAAAAGTTATTTAAGCTGTTATTAAAATTTTTTAAGGCACCCAAAAAATTTAAAATTTCTTTTACTTTTTTGCTTTTAAAAAGGAAACCTAGGGCTGCAAGAATAAGGATTTTTCAAAATCTTTTGTCCTGCATTGAACAGAGAGAGCCTCCCCACTATGTTCCGATCCATCAATGTCCCGTGAAGCAGATGACCTGGTTGCGCAATCTCTCCATCCCTCCCTCTTAACCCCACAGGGACCACGTCAAAAGTATTTTTGAATTTCATGATGTCAGATGTTATTATAACCCAAAGTTCTCAGGACTTGTTTAGCTGTGGGTGTGACTACATTAATAGACGTGTATACATTTTTTAAATAGATGGTATCATGTATTATTAAATTTTTTTGCTGATTTCTCACTTTTCCCCAGACTTGACTTTCCGCTATCAGCTAAAGCATGTGAAGTTTTAAACTTATACATTATTACATATTACACTTTTCTGTGTAAGTATAAAGCTGTATTACATTTTAGTAGTTTAATGTAAAAACCCCCTTCAAACTGTTGGTATGGGTGTACTAAATCTCAAACTATTACAACAGTGTTTTAATTAGTTTTAAACTGTTGCTGAAAAATCCTCGGCAAAATTAAAAATCAGAAGTCCCTATTGTACCCAAAAAGGGAAATTTTGTTTATATTTTTATAATTTTTATTAAATTTTGGGAAAAAAAACGGTCTAGAATGTGGTCTGAAGTGCGGACGTTTACAGTCCCCAGAAAGTGGCATATCGCGAAGACAAGCGGTAGAATGCAGCTGAAGGCAGACTGAAACTCAGTTTCTGGTCTGCAAACATACTTTTAGTTTTTTTTCCCCCTTTTCCGCAGCTCGGGAGGGTTTTGGACATGTTTTTCTCACTGTCTCTAAATACATTTTGGGCCCGCTCTCATTTGTCTCGGAACAATCACCTGCCCCCCTAACTAACGAGCTAAGGGCCCGTCAGGGGGAGGGAAAAAAAGTTGCCACGCGTCACTCCCTTGCCCTTGGAATTGCAAAATCCCAAATTTATTTATGGAACCTTTTATCATGAAAACAAAAAAAAAAAAAATTTTGCTCTTTGTTTTCCTTTTTTTGTGTCAAAATGAGCATTTTTAAGGAGAAAATGAAAAGCAGATTGAAAACCTTTAGAATTTTTTTGAGTCAAAAAGCACATGCCTTTTAAAAGAAAAAGCTTTTTTTTTAATAGCTTTTTAATTTTTAAAATTTTACACTTCAAAAAGAATTTTGAACACTTTTTGCTGAGCATCTTTTGAAAAAAAAATGTTTAAACTTTATTTTATTTTTCATTTTTTAAATTCCTTTACAAAATGACAGTCTTTAGAAGAAAATGAAAAACAATTTGAATGATTTTTTTTTAATGTTTTTTTTGATAAAAATAAAAAGCATTTTTTTAAATCATTTTAATTTAAATTTTGGGGACAATTTGGCTTCCCATACAATAAAGTATTTTTGAATCTTAAATACAGCAAACAAGCCTAACGCAACAAGTTCCACGGCACTTCTCATCACTTCTGTAGAGGAGGGCGGGGGAAAATGTGAGGGGTCCAGGTTTTTTTCTGATCTCACTAGGCTTAAACTATAATTTTCTGCAGTTACTGGAGGCATCACCCCCTAATCAAAATGGGAAATTTGTACTAGTGTGGGGCCCGACTTCATGAAACGGGGACGTGGAGTAATATAAAAACTAAATGGTATGGTGGAAACTGTTTATAAGCCAGGAAGAGGGGGGGCGTTAGGGGGAGGATTTCAAAAAACTTGTAATTTCCCTGGGACAACTGGTGAAAAATGAAAAAGGGCCTTTGGATTTCGGGGTTTTTGTGTCACCATAAAATACAGCGTGCCCCTTTATCATTCTTTGCTGAAGATGTTGGATTCGTTCGGTGTTACCATGTTGTCATCTCTAATGTAAGAATGTGATTCAAAAACTGTAAAAAGTACTAGATGATTCTGTTGTTATGCTTTAAAATTTCAGTTATTACAACAAAAACACCAAATTTTTTCCTTTTCAATATGTAAAATCCCATATTTGTTTGTAATGGTTTGTAACTGATTTAGAGAGTGCCTCAAAATTAAATAAATAACAAAATCACCGATTAAAAAAGGTATAGAATTTTCAGATGGTCCTAGTCTGCAGGAAAATTAATGATTTCCTAAACTCCATCTGACATGGCTTCTCATAGTTTTGAAGTAAACTGCAGCTTGTGGATCTACCAACCATTTCTAACAGCGAAATTTAAAACAATAAAGAATCTAAACATTAGTAGTAATTTGCATTTATTGTAAGGTGATCGTCAACAGGTAAGAGGAGGGATAGAGGTTACAGAACACATCATGTCACATCTCACACACCTTGATAAACATAAATCAAGCAGTAATTTACACCTTTGTGGTATTTGGATTGTTTCACGCTCCCTGACATCATAAATGAAAAGACTGGCCAACAGGTTTCTGGCAGGTGTATTGATCACCGGGAGAAAAATATTCACACTTCTATTAATCCGTTTAAATTACACAAACGACCACCCTCTTTGTGAAGGTTCCGAGTGTTCTCGCTGTTCTGCTAAATATTCATTAAATTAATGTTCATAAAACAGTGCTTCAATTTCTGTCTCTTAAGGAACTATTGGAATTGTTTTGGGTCCATTTAATATTAGTTGAATGGTTGAAATTCACCTGCAGACCCCCGACACAAGCTGTGTCCAATTTCAGGGGCTACATCCTTTGATGAACCGGTCAACGTGGGTTGGGTCCTGCGAAGGCCAATAGTGATCGGCTGTGAATATGGACGGTCTAGCCTTCACCAGCTGATCTTGCCCTTACCTCAGCATAACATCCCTATCTATACCTATCTTGAATCCCTATCTTGATAAGCTGATCATATACTTCAGATTTACACAGCTACATTCTCGCCTAAAAACATTGTAAAAGTTAATTTTGTTTTACAGAAAGCCTATTATATACGTTATTCACAGCTTTTCTGTCTCCTTCGTCATTGCTACTTCAGGTTGAACAATCTGCTTCGACCCGCAATGTATCATGTCATCGGCCTACAAATACAGCCTGCGAAGGATGCAGCCCCTGAGTTTCCATAGTCCTCAACATGACGGTGCTTGTATTTCCAATGGGCACATACCTACTGAATCTGGAGCAGGCAGCACCCTCTGGTGTACGGGAATACAAAATACCCACAAGTCACAGATTGTTTTGCTCAACCATCAGCGCTACGTTTGGGGCAAAAGTGAAAGGGCGCCAAAATGAAGTTATATCTTGTAAAGCAGCATTTGTGACTCACAGCAGCAGATTCGTGCAGATGTATTCACTGATTTGTGTTTGTGTTAAAGAAAAGAAATTTGAAGAAAAAAAAAACTGTGAGAATATTTTAATACAGGTGCGTGAATTTATTTTGCACCATTTTTTTCAGAACAATTGGAGCAAAACTGTGAATGGAAGAGGTTTTTGATGTGTAACTCAAAGAATACAATTTGTGCACGTGTACTTAAGAATCTGAGGAGGTGTAACTGCTGTTTTGTATTTGTGAAAGACTGAAAAAAATTCTACAGATGTAAAACTCCTATAGCATTACTCTCTGTGACTTCAAATTTACAGTTACAATGCACAAATAGTTTTGCCCCAAAATTTAGTTCATATCTCACACACTGACAGCTAACTAAGCACAGAACTCAGAAAGGTTCCCATGACACAAAGAAATAGGGAGCCACAGCAGCCAATACAGTCTTTCTTTAGTGGCCATGAAAAGGAGAAAATGGAGACACAGGGGTGAAAAAGACATTTCCAAGTCAATCCATGTCCATAGGGCTCCATTTAAATAATCAACAAATTTTTCTTTTAATTGATTCCATCTAGATCTTTATTCTTGATAACAGTTATAATGAGCAGGAAACAGTACACAGAGCAACCTGCAGCCATCCAGACATTTCACTATTGCTATCAGCATACAAAAACAAACAGACTATTAAAAAACATAAAGTAATCATGCACTTCAGTAAGAAATAGTTTGATAAAATTATAGATTTCATTAAGTTGTTTGAAAATGAAGATCATTGCTTTTCTTCAAATGAAAGTTGAGACAAAAACTTTAGCCACACTATGTCCTGTCCTCTTACTAGGGAGCCTGCTTCATACCTGAACTATAAAGCAGACCAATACATAGACAATGGAAGAGTCTGAGTTAAAGTAAAGGACAGTATAACAACCTGCCTTACTGCATACATTTTAAACTCTATGCAGTAAATTATCCTAAGGATTTTTTGAGCATCAAACAAATCCATGAATAATGTGGCAGGCAAACATAGAGCTGTGCCTGCCTATGCTGTGATTCTTGTGAAAGCACTATGCTTAGTCACTTGCAGCCAGATGTCTTCTGAGTTGATTCTATACTTATGTTCAACTCAAGAATTCCAGTGCTGCCTTAAAGTTATTACATTTTTGTAATGGATCTGAATAAAAAAGTAAACATAATTTATTGATGAAAATTACTTTTTGCAAATAGCCTAGGGTAGGCATTGCTTACCCTGTCTACCCTGGCGGCACTGGTATTTCCTTAAAAATGTAATTTGTAAAGATGAGATTTCCTATTTTGCCATGTATGCTGGTGTATTGAAAAATGTGTGTAACATGCTGCTTCAGAACATAGTACATCACCGGTGAATTGACGTCACTATCTTTGTTTCATATTTAAAGATCAACTGGCTGGGAGGGACATTTCAATGTTCCATGAATTACCCCAAGATTAGCCAAATTAATCAAGAGTACAGCAAACCATCACTTTCACTTTCAGCTTTAAGCCTGCATGCCAAGATGAGCGAATCTTCATCCTCACAAAAAACACGTCTTCATAATTGCAGATATTAGGTAATGTTATGACTGTGTCATTGGAGATGCAGTTGTGTCAGTACGGTAACAGTGGTGCACACAGCTCTTATGCTGCGAAATGTACAAAAAACCTTCGTAGCCAGACTTGGCTGGTGATCATATGATAAGTGCTACAGTGCCAAATGCACAGGGAGTGCTATTTTTTCTGTCATCACAACATTTGTTAATGCGGAAGTGAAAGGAGAGGCCAGCATTCAATACTGTGATGAAAGTATAACTTTCTCTTAATTGGCCTATTTTTTCATTGTAAGAATAGTCTTGTTGAAATAATCACTTTGAATGTTTTCCACGTAAAGCAGTAATATTTTGTCATATCCTTATTTATACCATATATGTGTAATGAACACATGTAAGCATAAGACTTCTGCAGTAAAGTATCCCTAAGAGCATGTTATTTATATTTCACCCTGGATGTTCAGTTTCTGGTAAAACTGATTAATTGCTCAGATAAGAAAGGCCATATGTTCTCGTTGCACTACAATGGGAAATTTGAATTGTGAGGTGGGACATGTTGGCTTTTGAATCAAAAATGTTTCTCCAAGGAAACAGTGACAACTCAAGTTTTGAAATAAAAGTAGCTGCCTTAAATATTTCTTTGTATTTACTTGTGATCAGTTTCACTTGCATCTATCATTTTTCAGCTAATCCTACTGGAGACAGATGGTTTCTCAGCCCAATGCGGCCTAATGCACGCTGAGCTGAGGAATGCTCAATTCCAATTAGTGTTGATTTAAAGATCTCTAAAATATCAAGTTTTTATTGCCTTCTTTATGAATGAATATAGTTCCAAACAAAAGGATTTTATGTACACATTACATACATAAAGTGCCTAGAAAAGTGATTAATTAACACTTCCAAATTTTGTCACATTACAACCGCAAGCCGTTTTCTATTTCTTCTAGGAGAGCCCAGCTCAGGTGGTTCAGTGGGAAGAGCAGTCGTCTTGCAATCAGAAGGTTTTGGGTTTGCTTCCAGCTTCCTCCTGCCATATGTGGATGTGCCCCTGAGACAGGCACTTAACCCCAAGTTGCCTACCGATCGGTGTATGAATATGTGAGTGTTAGTGAGTGCGATTGGGTGAATGTTGCTCTAGTGTAAAGCGCTTTGAGTGGTCTGTATGACTGGAAAGGTGCTATACAAGTTTGTTTAATTTGGTGACCTTTGAAGGCAATTGGTTGCAGTGGAATTTATTTAGGGTATTAGAGTAATGGGGGCTAAATGCGTATGTTGTCCATACTTTTCTGCATTTAATTTTGTAAAGAATGTTTAAAGCTGGGGAGTGGAGTGCAAAAGCTCACTTTCCCTCTGTCATATTGTTTTTAACTGATTTGACCCATATGCAGAAAGCAATCCAGGAGACAGAGTTTTACAGTAAAGTGTTTATTTACAGAGTAGTGAAATGTGCTGGGGAACTGGAACCGGGAAACCAACTGTAAAATAAATAGGATGGTGAGTAGGGAATACTTTAGGGTCAATAATTCAGCCTTACTGGCTTGGTGGAATGATCGCCAGAGGGTGGTGCAGAGAGACCAAATAGTTGTTTACCCCTGAGACAGAAAATGGTGGATAATGGTGTGCCAGGATGATAAGATGGTCCGGGGTTTCGGAAGTGGGTGCAGTGGAAGGAGGAGGGTGGACAGGGTTCTTGAGGGTTGATCCAAGGAGCGAAAAATTCAGGAGGCTGCCAACCGGTGTGGTCCAATGAAGTAACGAAAGGCTAGAGTCTTTGATCATGGAGCTGGATAGCTTCTTTCCAGAAGTGAGTAATCCAGGCAGAGATCCACACAAATGCAAGGTCAGGTTTAGGTAATCCTGCAAGGTAACAAATTCAAATTACTAGAGTTCAAGGCAAGAACAAGACAAGATAATGTGGCTTGAGCTGTACCACTAAAGGACAACACTCTGGCAGTGAGTTGCTGGCAGCCTCCTCCTAATATACTCCTCAGCAGGTAATCAAGGGAATGATGAACACCTGTCACCTCTCCTCCAGGTTCCACGCCATCTAGGGGCTAAGCACAGTAAACGCACCAAAACAAACAGACAAAGCACAGATCCTGACACCCTCCACTTTTATGCTTCATTTTCAGCAAAGCATTGTGTGTGTGTGTGTATATATATATGTGTTATAAAATTTTCCTTTTACCTTTTTTTCTACTTTCTCATGGTTGAAATGAATAAGCACCACTTGCTATAGGATTTATTTAAGCTTTTCCAACAGGGTGCTATCAGCACACTTAGCACTTTATTTTTTTACAAATTTTCCACACAGCTTATGTTTTCAACCTAGGGCAAAGCAGTGACATGCTTATGCACAGAGGACTGCGATGCTCCATGTGTGTCCAAGGTATTTTACAGTTCATGGGCCTCCAATGCGCTGCTGCGTTTTTCACACCAAGGATTCATGCCTCAGGTAAACCTTTTAAATGTGCCAAAAGAGTTTGAGCGTTTCTCACCTACCTAAGTGATCCTAGGCACCTTATCTGTCATGAATGTCTGTAAAATCAGGTATAAAATGTTGAATAAGTGGTGACAGAAAGTGTTCTCCCCATAGTTCAGTATGAGGGTTACTTTGGGATTTGTGTCTAACAAAGCGTTATGTGTGTAATGTTGAGAACTGCAAACAACAACCTTGTACAAAACATTGTTATTTCAAGAGAACACAAGGAAAAGCAATCTAGGGTCCAAACATGTCTTATGGAGAGAGGTATGTGCTGACTATGGGTGACAAAGTGCATTTATATCATATGGTACATGATATTAATGTTGCTACAGTGCAGCAATGCAATTGTCAGCCTGAGTAAAGAATGCACTTTTAATGAACTCCAAGAAATATTTGTTTTTGACATTGCATTGACATTGACATTCCATTGCATTGAAAATTCTTCAAACAAAACAGTAACCAGGAGCAGATCTGCCAGTTGCATGCTTGGGACATTTTTCTCAAAACCTCAAAAGCATAATAGAACAGTGGTTGTCTTGCAACTGTCAGTCTTTCTTGCTTCTTTTAAACAGCTGCAATGCCACCTGGTGTTTTACATTTTTTATAAGCTTTGTTTATCCTGTTCAATGAATTGTAGCTGTGACGCACTGTAAATAGTGTGTAGCATCCTTATCCTTTGCTTATGGATCTCTGCATTTGTCAACAGTTATGGTCACAACTTGCAATAAGCCAAGAGGAGAGTGCACGTTAAAATTTTCTAGAAAAAATGTTGGGCTGAGCCCAAAGAAATATGAGACTCTTAACTTCAACATTTCTAACTGGGTCTATTCAGAAGCACCATGCCATCATCTATACACATTTAGAGAGTGAGATTTCTGTACATTCTCCTTTGCATAATAGTCGAAGATCAGTTAGCATGGATGTAGAGCTTCCGTGAACAGCAATTTTTAAGTCTTGGATTCTTAACTGGATATACAGGGGTTATACAATGAAACTGAAACACCTGTCATTTTAGTGTGGGAGGTTTCATGGCTAAATTGGACCAGCCTGGTACCCAGTCTTCATTGATTGCACATTGCACCAGTAAGAGCAGAGTGTGAAGGTTCAATTAGCAGGGTAAGAGCACAGTTTTGCTCAAAATATTGAAATGCACACAACATTATGGGTGACATACCAGAGTTCAAAAGAGGACAAATTGTTGGTGCACGTCTTGCTGGCGCATCTGTGACCAAGACAGCAAGTCTTTGTGATGTATCAAGAGCTACGGTATCCAGGGTAATGTCAGCATACCACCAAGAAGGACGAACCACATCCAATAGGATTAACTGTGGATGCAAGAGGAAGCTGTCTGAAAGGGATGATCGGGTGCTAACCCGGATTGTATCCAAAAAACATAAAACCACGGCTGACCAAATCACGGCAGAATTAAATGTGCACCTCAACTCTCCTGTTTCCACCAGAACTGTCCGTCGGGAGCTCCACAGGGTCAATGTACATGTCCGGGCTGCTATAGCCAAACCTTTAGTCACTCATGCCAATGCCAAACATCGGTTTCAATGGTGCAAGGAGCGCAAATCTTGGGCTGTAGACAATGTGAAACATGTATTGATCTCTGATGAGTCCACCTTCACTGTTTTCCCCACATCCGGGAGAGTTACGGTGTGGAGAAGCCCCAAAGAAGCGTACCACCCAGACTGTTGCATGCACAGAGTGAAGCATGGGGGTGGATCAGTGATGGTTTGGGCTGCCATATCATGGCATTCCCTTGGCCCAATACTTGTGCTAGATGGGCGTGTCACTGCCAAGGACTACTGAACCATTCTTGAGGACCATGTGCATCCAATGGTTCAAACATTGTATCCTGAAGGCAGTGCCGTGTATCAGGATGACAATGCACCAATACACACAGCAAGACTGGTGAAAGATTGGTTTGATGAACATGAAAGTGAAGTTGAACATCTCCCATGGCCTGCACAGTCACCAGATCAAAATATTATTGAGCCACTTTGGGGTGTTTTGGAGGAGGAAGTCAGGAAACGTTTTCCTCCACCAGTATCACATAGTGACCTGGCCACTATACTGCAAGAAGAATGGCTTAAAATCCCTCTGACCACTGTGCAGGACTTGTATCTGTCATTCCCAAGAAGAATTGACGCTGTATTGGCCACAAAAGGAGGCCCTACACCATACTAATAAATTATTGTGGTCTAAAACCAGGTGTTTCAGTTTCATTGTCCAACCCCTGTAGGTGTAGACTTTGACTAGGCCATTTGAACACATGAATATGCCAATGTAGCATGTAAATGTTATTTATGGTTAGTGTCCTGTTGGAAGGTGAACCAACACCTCAGTCTTACATCTTCTGTATCCTCTTATAGATTTTCCTCCAGGCTTGTTCTGTATTTAGCTTTATCCATCAGCTATGACCTGCTTCCTTGTCCAGGCTGAAGAAAAGCCTACCCAAAGCATGATTCTGCCACCACCATGTTTTCAGTCATTATGGAATGTTGCAGACAGAACTTCTTGCTCTTCCCACTTCACAATTTTGCAATATTTTGTGCTGGCCTAACACATAAAACCTCAATAAAATGCGTCAAATTTTTGAAGTTTTGGGTAAATGTAAAAAAAACGTTTAGACAATACTTTTGCAGTGCATTGTAAATAGAGTATATGTATACTGTGTTGGATAATGACTGCGGCACAAATTCCTGTCACAGAAGCAAATGTATGTATAAAAAGGTTTGAGGAAAAATCTGCACAAATGAATAACCAGTTAAAGCTCAAGTTTTTCCTTGTAAAATCTCTCAAATACTGTGATCAATTTTAACCAATAATCAGATGTTATTTTCCAAACATCAGCCATCTTGTTTGTTTCTTTAGCCTGGTCACAATGCTATTAAAAGGGTTGAAAGCAAAACAAAAAAAATATAAATGAACAGCTTAATGCAGGATATGAATCTTGTCACAAACCATGTTAATCTGGTAGCTTCAAATCTGAAAACCTTCTTCATGATTGGTTGATACTGAGCATTTGCTTCTCTGCGAGTGATTTCAGCCTACATTTATAGGTTTATTAACATTAATAGCATTTATTTTAGTGGCAACATAGTCAGGTACAGTGCAGATGGAAGACATTAAATCCTATTGGACTTTGTGAGAAAAAAACTTGGTCATATTGAAACTTGTCAAAATGAGGTGAGATCCTTCCATGTATCCATGCAGAAATTAATTAAACCCTCATAATTAGATCAATGAGATATACAGCAGTAAATGTTCACATTTTAAAGCTATGAAGTCTGGGGGGCCCATTTGGTGTATGTTTTAATTCTTCTTTCTTTTGCAGAAGTGTATCACTATGATTGAGTTTAACAACAATCACATATGATGAAATGAGAGCCTAATCTTTAGAGTATCAAATAAATAATGATCATATTACATGGATAAGATGTCATGATACAGTAAAATGAGTATATCTTCGCACTCTGGAACTGAGGACTGAAGAGGCCTGTATAGAGTCACACATTGACTGGGACTGTCTTATATTTTTCAGAAGTCTTAACTGTCTTATCTTTTTCAGAAGTAGAAAGCTACAAGTATAATAAAAGAAAAATGTTTAATGATTTTCTATTTTTCTACTATTATTAAATGTAATGAAGAGGGGTAATGTTAATCAATTTTGATGTATGAATAAAAATGAAGTGATGTTTTTTTTTTATTCTAGATTTATTGTGGACAGTCAATTATTTGAGTCACCTTATTTTTGGGTTTTTTCGTTGGTGGTAAAAAGTCTTGTTGCCTGGTTCCAAATGATTTTAGGAAGTTTTCATAGGTTGCCTTAAGCCAAACTTGTTAAAACAATGCCCTTGGGGCTCGTGCCGAGCCACTAAAATCAACCTAACCCATATACCAGTTGCAAGTTGTAAAATAGGGAATGAGCAGCCGTTAACAGAAGTGACTGTTGAGGAGTGGATGACTGGTTGTCCAGACCACCAGTTGAAGAAGGGCGAGACTTTTGGATGCAGGCTGTTAGAGGTTAGGCGTGTCATTTCCCGACACCAGCTTAAACAGATCCAGTAAACCTGCTTAGTAATACCTTCCAGGTTTAGGGAAGTCCGGACCCGTTGGATGGAGAGCTGGATTGAGCAATCTCCTTAGAAATAGGGAAGTAGGAGGGAGGGGTTAGCTCATCGGACAACGAAAAACTGAAAACTAAAGAAACAAGAAATTATCATTTTAATAATAAATAAATAATAATACATATTTTAGCATTTAGCATTTTTTATGTTAACAAACACAACCCTAGGTTTTAGTTTCAAATTACTCGATCATATTTTTTATAATTTTCTACTTACTATCTCAGAAACCTGAGAGATTAAATATTTTCTAATGATGAAATTTTAAAGATGAAACGTCCATTGTTTTTCCTTTCTCTCCCAACCACACAGTAAAATCCTCAGTGTCAAATAAGCAGTGTCAGAGCATGTTAACTCTGTAAGAGTCAATTCAACAACAGTGAGTGTAAAATGTCTCCTTATGTTTTTCACTGTTGGTGTGAATATTCAGAGTTAAAATAGGTTTTGTAAAAATAACTCTTTACATAGTAATTAATCAAGTGTCAAAGAAAATGCACTCCGTCGGAGTTATTACAACACCATAACTCAGTGTTAATGGAAATTGTTGAAACTGAGTGTTAAAAAGTACTCTGAAAAGCTCCGTCTCCTTCCACCTCGTGCCAGACTGACCAGAATTTTCTCAGCGCCATTTTCAACTTCTCCGCCTTGCTGAAAAGTCTAGGTAAGTTTTTCTCAATTTTCAATTATTTTCCAAATTTTCACTGTCCTTATAGTTAAAGCAGCATAATAAAATAACATGGTGTTCAGAAGGAACTTGTTTCTGTGAGAAAAAAAAATGCTTTTCACGAATGTATGTAAGGCAGTTGTTAGCTAGCTTAAACCTGAAAAATGTTATCCTATTTAACATTAAATAAAAACGGCATTTTAGACATAATGCTGCATTAACTGGTCACTACGCTTCTTAACATTGATAGGAACCAATAAAATACTTGGGGACTGATTTGGGGGATTGACTTCATGCACCTGGCTGGAGCACCAAACCAAGTTGTAATGTGCAAACCCCGGGTTACGTTTTTAATTAGCCTTGGGGGAAACTCCTTCGGCAGGAGCTGAGCGCAACGCTCGTTGGTGTTACTTAATTAAATCTTAGCTATTTCACCTTTTAAGTGTATTTTATAAAAGTTAAGCTTATTTCTACCGGACATTTTTCAACGAACGTGAAATAATCCTCAAGCAATAAGCAACTACATGATTGGCGGTTCCTTTAAAGTAATTTAGGAAAAATAATGTCTGCTTAGGTTACGGTAAATACCCAACATTTTCTACCCTTTTACTGCTAAACATATTATTTTCTGAAGCGCAGAGTAAAAATAACGCAAGACTGGTAGTTATATCATACAAATACAGTATGATTTCTTTCATGAAAAGCTATAAAGCACAGTGTTAAGAGACAAGGCGCAATATGTAAAGTGTCCAAATAACTAGTCATATAATAATTCATACATATGGAGACCAAAATTAAGGTAGCCTATAATTATACTTGTAAAACTGATTTAAGAAACGTTTTACTTTAAACATCCAGTGTTTGGTCATGATACATTTATCTTTCTCATTGTATAATTATTTTTAAAATACACATTGCACCGTTTGGTTCTGATAGATTCCTTATGCTACATTTTTATTAAATGTCTACCTAAACAGAGATTCTAGTTGTGAGGGTTGTGCAAGACGTTGTGGCCTTCATATATCCAATCATCAGTCATATTTCTGCATACACCTGTCATAAGCAGGACAGTGTGTTGCTATCTGCTGGTAATTTGGTAAGGGTAATTCGCTTCAAAATGTATATAAAAACCATATTTTTTTTGTATAAGGTTTTCTCTTTGCCTTGTTTGTTGTGGTATAACAAATATAGGTTTTATTTTAGACTGTTAGGTTAAAGATCAAAATAATAATTTACATTTGTTTATTTAACTCAAAATTCCCATTTGATTGTTTTTTTTGTAGAAAACATCATGCTTATTAAAACAAAAATTGATACGGAACAGAAGTATGTGGAGATCAGTGAACCAAGCCTGGAAGAATTCTTGAATGCTGGTAAGCAATGATTGTGAATGAAAGACTGTTGCAAAAATAAAAGAACATCATTTCGGTTTAAGATGTTTAGATGTATGCCAGTTCTGCTCTTTACAGTCTGCATCTTGAGTGAAGCCAAATAGAAGTGAGCAATACATTTATCTGTACAAACACAAAGAGCCTTTTTCCATATTTCTGTACAAAAACTGTTTTATAATAAAAATTGAAATAGGTTAAGTTGAATGTTGATTCTCAACTAACCATTCCCGGTTCTATTCACCACTTTCTTGTTTTGGTAACTGATGTGTAAATCCTAAATTTGAAATATTTCAGTGATAATTTAAATATGTTGTTTTCTCCCTAGCTTTCATGAAGTTCTTCATTCCACTTGTCGTTGAGGGCATCACAGTGTTTGATGACATGGGAACTGAGGTGGATGCAGAAATATTTGAGGAACTAGTGCGTCAGCCCAGTACAGGCATATTGACCATCACATTTGACAATGGTAAGCTTGATTTTTCTTCATTCAAAGTTCCTTCTGAATGTTCCTTTGCATTTTGACTATTACCAAAGTACTATGAAACTTTGGGCTGACAACCAGTGCAAAGCATTTCACTTATTCATTTTTTATACTTTTTTCTGGTGACTTCTAGCTTCTAAGGAGATAACTTTGTCCAGCTGTTCTCAGGGGTCAACATCAGCTCACTGGAACCTGGAAACAGCATTTTCTCCCACCTCAGTGTATCAAACTGCAACAAATTCAGCACCAGAATATTCACGTTGTGACTCTGATGATACAGTCATCCTTGACCTTGCAGCTTGCAGCTCTGTTAATCCCATTCACAATGAGAATGACAGTCCTCTCAGTAAATGGCGGAAATTAAAATGGATGGATACAACTTCAAAAGAGGTCTCTTTTTTTCTGCCATGATGATAAAATTATGAAAAATAATAAATGTGATTTGGTGTCATCCTTAATATGCAAAAAAACACATCTTTTTTGTCTGTCAACAGTTGGTTGAATCAGCACTGATCAAGAAACCAGGTGGAGATCAGATTGTTAAGGAATATATGCGGACAAAAACCCTGACAGACAGCTCACGTCGAAAGCTAGTTAACATTCTTGCTGCAGACATGACTGAAATTCATGGGTAAGTGCATTTCTCTTGAAGCGCTTTACTACTTTAGAAATAATGTTTTTAAAGTTATTGTCAGACATTAAATATATTTACTTGGCTCCTTTCAGGACAGCACCACCAAGACACGTGAGAGAGATGTATGCTCAAGGCATAATTGAAATGTTCCCAAACCTGCGTGATCCATATTCGAAAAATGGATATGTAAGTATTCTTTCCAATTTGAACCATACTAGTTGTTTGAAATTATTTTATCTTTTGACTGAATCGCTATCTTTCTAATACTAAAAATAACTTAACCTATTTTAAAGGAACATTTTTATGATGGTGAAAGTGGCAGTGGCTACTTAGCATGGAGGCTTAAAACCATCCAGAGGAAGAGCACCTTATCAGAGGGCAGAAGATCATCCTGTCAGCTAACTGGGGGTGGACCAACAGCCAGACGAGATGCTTCATTTAACCCCGAGGTGACCCTAAGCGAAGAGCAATGCAAGGAGGCCATTTCCTTCATAAAATATTCTTCTGATGAGGCCGCTATCAAAACCAAAATGAAGATGACGTTTGATTACCGTCGCAAGATCATCCCGGATGAAAACAGATCATTCGATGTCTTGACTGAATTTCCTCGCTTCAGAGATGTCAAAGGCTTGGTAAATCAGCATTTTACACAAGTAGCCTTTGGATGTACAATTGTGTGTTAATATTAGTTAATTGACATGTTTTCCTGAGTGGAAACCTTCTAATACAGATATACAACTCATTTTGGGCAATTTCACTATTCTTTACTTTTGATGCTTTACCCAAGTATGTTCAGTCACAATCCAAACCTAATGGAAAAAAAAAATCAAAGAGTTTTGCTAATGATCACAAAATCCATTAAAAATTAGGTTCATTAGGAGCATTGCATTTAAATTAATAACCTCTTTGAAGAGTCTTAACATACATTCCCCTGAAATAAAGGCCTGGAGATCCTTTGGCTTTTATGTCACAATAAGCTCTTTTTCCATATGTTTAGATTCATCAAGACTTCATTCTGGAATTTGGAGAAGATGTAGCTTCCAAGTTTTTAGAGAGGTTATAGTAGACATATATAATATATATATATATAATATATTATATATAAATAACTATATATATATAAAATATATGGTAAATCTTCATCAAATTTGCCCATTTATTATTTTTTCCATGTGTAGCGTAAAATACAAACATTTGCTTTGTATTGGAATACTTTTGTCTTTATTTTACATAATTTCTCAACATGGTAGTGTATGGTTTTCAGGGAGCATTTTCAGTATGTTTTTATTGTTATACGATGATCAATATACTTTTTTTCCTCAGTGTTTTCTGTGCTCTCTAATAGAATGCCTTTTTTACTTTAGGTGGCCGATTGTTTTCAAGCAGAATGTTATCCAGCAGAGCAAGAGTCTCCCTTCTTCAACTGACCTTGAATAACTAATCTACTGTGCTGAAGAAGCTCCAAGTTAGGAGGAACTGGAGGAGACCCTTACCTCTGGTAGTTTAAATTATGTCCTGTAGGACCTAAACTTTTTTCTTTAAAAATTATTGATAGTAACTGGGGAAATTTTAAACTTCATTTCAAGTTTTGACTTTAAAGTAATAGTCTTCTTATAGTTGCTAGTTTTTTCTTTATTTTTATGTTGTGTTATTTCTGTTCCCATAGGCTGGGACAGTGATCTTCCATCATTCTCCTGCTCCACCTGATTCCTCCTTCCTGCCAGGGCCAGAAAAGACCTGGCAAAGTTTCGGCATCCCAGGCTGAGAAGCACCTTGTGGTCTTCCAAAAGTTCTGTTTCTTATGTTAATTTTTGCAACAACTATCATCTGTTCTCTTTCTCCTCTTTTTTTATGATTCTTTGCATATCTTAAATTGAATCTGTTTCAAAAAATGGGACACCAATTTTATTCCTTTTACTGCCATGTATTCTTATGTGTGGGGGGCAGAGAGTGTTGGTTAGATGTTGATTTGAGCTTTAATGGGGAAAGCTTCTACCAGTTAGTTTTGAAAGAATTTTTGAAATCCTACTTATTTTCCTTTTTTACTTCATATTTTTCAGAGTGGAACAAGCATCCAGGAACACGTTGATGCCATCAACTCCACGATGCAGCCCTATCTTCTTGCTGTTGGGATGAAGAGGAACACCATCCAGGAGTTCTTCGTTGTTCTGGACAAGCAGGTCATACCATGCAAGTCAACCAGCTCACTTGGAGCGTTTTTAAGGCTCACTTTGTATTTGGAACTGTTTAGAATCAGATGCTCCACAACATGTATGTTTTCATACAAACAACCGTCTACAACATAGATGTTGGCAAAGTTCAGGAGACTCCACGTGTTGCAGAGATACGGGCTAGGCTACTTAACTAAGCAGTGAATGAATCAGCGACAAAATTGCCCATCAGTGTAATTAGTTTCTTTTGGTGGAATATTTTTTCAGTTTCATTTTTGATACTATTTTCATAATAATCAATATCACTCAGTATATTTTGATATGGGAATGATTTGTTTTGTTTGTCAAAGACATTTTTTCAGTACCAACATGCTCATTAGGCATATGCGATTGAGTCATGGTTTCTGTCCTGGTAAGTCCCTTCGCTTAAAATGTGCTAAAAGAGGTTGTTGCCATATTTTTGGCACTTTTTCAGGATTCAGGAAACATTTAAACTCAAAACATGCTGGGCATGAATCTGAAACTGATGACCGTGTGGCCAGTGGTTCTGTTGCAGATAATACCCCACCTCAAGATTTTGTAGAGTCAGCTAGTAGTTCTCAAGTCTTCACTGTAGCAAACAGCTGTACTCCGGATACATGTGCATCAGCTATTGCACAGCTTTAGGTTGCTGGTGTTAGCCAGTGTACATTAAATAATTTTGTGTCATCCATGGAGGAAATAGTATTGGACATACAGAGTCAAGCTAAAGATGCAGCTTTGAAATGTTTATCTTCTCAGGATACTTGTGTCAGAGCTAAAATTGAACAAAGCTTTGAAAATCTGTATAATCCTTTTACCCCATTCAATACTGAATCAAAACGAAATTAATATTTTAAACAGAAGTGGAAAACTGTTGAACCAGTTGAAAAAGTTCTTGGTGTCCGGTTAGAAAATCGAAGAAATAGATGTACTGGAACTTACGATCAAGTTTTCATTACTGACAAATTTGCTTATGTTCCCATTCTAAATACACTACAGTCTATTCTTACAAATCCAAATCTTACACATATGTTTTCATCTGAGTATATTTCCAAAGATGGTTTGTATTTAGATTCAAAAGATGCTCTATATTTCAAGAACCATCCCCTTTTTTCAAATGAGAAGTTTGCATTGCAAATTCTGTTATTTTATGATGACTTTGAGACTGCTAATCCACTAGGATCCAAAAAAGGTATACATAAATTGGGGGGAATATATTTTACACTGAGAAATTTTCCACCAAAATTTAATTCATCTTTAGTAAATATACATTTATGTGCACTTTTTCACACCCAGGACATTGAAACTTATGGGTTTGAAAATATACTTGAACCAATCATTAACGATTTGAAAGTGCTTGAAACTGATGGGATTAAAGTCCCCATAATCAAAAGTCCTGTTCACGCTACTATTGTGCAAGTAACTGGGGATAATCTTGGTCTACACGGATTGTTTGGGTTTGTGGAATCATTCAGTGCTCGTTATTGCTGTCGCTTTTGTGTGCTAGAGAAGGCAGACTTTCAAACTGTGTTTAATGAAGATGAAGAAAGTGTCATATTGCGAACAAGAAACATGCATGATGAACATTGCCATACCTTACAAATAAATCCAAATCTACCACATTTATATGGAGTAAAACGTTCAAGTCCCTTGAATTCGTTGTTGTATTTTCACACTGCTGATAACTTTTCTGTTGATATCATTCATGACATATTAGAAGGAGTTGGCCAGTTTGAAGTAAAGCTTGTCTTGGAATATATTTTGGAGAACTTTTTGACATCCAAAGAGCTGGCTGGTCGAATAGAGTCCTTTAATTATGGTTACAATGAAAGAAGAAATCGCCCATCTGCAGTTAAGTTGTGTGATGGAAGTAATGACTTGGGACTGAATGCCATACAGTCTTGGTGCTTGCTGCGGAATATGCCGTTGATATTTGGAGATAAAATGCAGAAAGATGAGGAGTACTGGCACCTCTTAATTTTGCTGCTCCACATTGTAAATATCGTATTTTCACCTGTCATAACTGAGGGTATGACCATCTTTATGAAACACGTTATTATTGAGCATCATAAGCTTTTTAAGCGCCTGTTTCCTGACAGAAATCTCTTGCCTAAGCATCATTTCATGACCCATTATCCTCGATGTATAAGAAATATTGGTCCAATTCTCCATGTGTGGTGTATGCGCTATGAAGCAAAGCATAACTTTTTCAAGGCTCAACTTAAGAGTTATAAACATATCACTAAGACATTGGCTAAAAAGCACCAAAGATACATGGCTTTGCAATGGGAATCTTTCAGCCAGTGCAGATTAACTACTTGTCCAGGAAAGATTGTGCAGCCTGAAGAGCTGCACGAAGGTGCTGAAATTGCTTCAAAACTTGATATTGAAATATCTGACAGTGTTCTCTCTGTCAAATGGGTGAAGCATTATGGCACAGAGTATCACCCAGTATTGCCAGTATTCTGTAAAGTAAAAACTGTTATTGCGAAAGATGAAAAAGTTATTCTTGTTGGTTCAGGTGTAGAAACCATCTGTTTTGATGAACACTACAATGCATTTAAAATTTTGTTGAAACCCTCCCATGCACTCAAGGTGTTTGATGTTCAAGAGTTGCTTTACTTCAAACCACTAGATGTGCAGATGTCATATGGTGCACAAGATTCCTCTCTTTTCATTGTTCAATATTGTCATTTAATGCAGACTTGATCAGTCATTTTAGTAATTTAGTCATTAGATTTAAAGATTTTAATTACTGTTGTCAAAATTGAAGATGGAGTTTTTCAAATGTAGCATGGCAACCCAAGAGGCAATATAGGTCACAGCAAGATAACCAAAAAAAAACCCAGCAACGTTTGAACATTTATTTGGTGTTAGTCACTTTTTGTGGCTATCTTCTCAAGATGATCTTGCACCTTAATGTATTTCACTTCTGAATGTTATAATTGTAAGATGTGATAACTCCAAAAAATTGGTGGTTGCAGTTGATTATTGAATGTTTGGGGACTACCTGTTATCTGAAAGAACACAAAAATTGCTTACTTTGTTAAAAATGCAACTAATGTTGTCAAGTTCTTCTTCAAAGTAATAAAGTTGTATAGCTAAAAATGCTGAAGCCTAAGTGCAATTTATTTTTGTATGAAACATAAATTGATTAGGCGAGGAAGATTAATGTTTTGGTTTTTTTGTCCTATATTTTTGCTAATTTTTGGCAGTATATTGGTAAAATATATTAATAGGTTTATAATAAAACCATATATAATTGAGTAATTTATTTTGACACTGGATTAGTTGCAGACTATCATTTTTTTGAGTAAAATTTAATTAACAACGAGTGTTACATAGATTTTACACTTGAGAATAAAAAAAATGTTGGAGATTATTTAGAATAACACTTAAAAAGTAGCAGTGTCATATTTAAATAACACTATGAGTGTTGTTTATCTTACAGAGTAAAAGTATATTAACAATTGTGAGTGTTAAATGACTTTTACTCTATAACTCAATTTAACTCTAATCAGTGTAAAATCAACTCTGAAAACTTAACACTGAGAGCAGTGTAACTTTAACACTGTACAGGGCAGGACCATATGTTCACCGGCTCAGTGTTGAAATTGACTCTTTAAGTGTTAAATTAACACTGCCCATTTTACTGTGCATAACTACACCTTCCAATGCTCAGCAGGTCCTCTTTGACCATTTTTCTCTTCTTCCTAACAATGAGCCAGAACAGTTGTAGTAAAACGGTAAAAAGAAAGTACCCCTTGTCAGATCTAGGATTAAAATTCTCAATAATCTAGCCTTAATTAAGTTTTAAAATCTTTAAATCTCACCTCATTAATCCAAGACTACACACCACAGACGTACACTGTGAAAATCATACAATTAACCTTGACTACAGTTTATACTGTGGCACATAAAGTGTTTTTTCAAAAAACTGACACCCCTCTGATTTCTTCCGTTCTTGCTTTTCTGTCAAACTTAAATTTCAAATCATCAAACAAGTTGTAATATTAGACAAAACCAACAATCAAATGGAAATGGAAAAAAAACCCAAAAAAAACAAACCAACCTGGGCCAATGGGAAAAAGTATTTGCTCAGTAAATCTAATAACTTGTGTCATCCTTAGCAGGAATAACTGCTTTCAAACATTTGCAGTAACCTGCAAATACATCACTGTGGAGGAAGTTTTACCTACCAGCATTGCCAAATTGTTTAACACTAGGACTCCCATAATTCTAACACTACTAGAACTCCCAAGCCCGTCAACCTGACGGCGAGCATTCTGGATGCGAGGGCGGTGATGACGTCATCGTATTAACGCTATAAAATTTTGTTTTTGACAAGAATTAATAATAGTATTTGATCAAAACCTATTATGTTTTATTATTATTTATAAATAGTACTGAAAAATAATACAGAGTAGCGGGTAAATTTTAAAAAAAGCTTTACTAATCTGACCAAAAGCTGGACAGCTCCATGTTACGCCCCCCTGTCACTTCGCGGACATAAACTATTTCTAAAAATGCATTCAGATCATCCACACTCATGCCCGAGGAGGAATCATCTCCTAAAATTCTGCGGGCCTCAGCCACCCTGCAGCCGTGAATGCGGATGAGCATTTCGGCGTCCAACAAGCAGAGGAACGCAGTCTGGGCATCTTGGATCTGGCGCTCTGTCAACGCGTTCTGGCTCTGACGCCTCCCTCTACTTTCTTCCTCCCCTACCACTGTCCACACAGCGCGTCCTTTCCTATCTCCTCCTCCTTCCCAGGTGTGCGCTCGTCTTGCGATGAAAACGGTGTAAAGAGCAGAATAGATTGTTGTTACTGGGCTACTACATCTATGACCTAACGTATTGTTTATTTCTTTGTCCATTATCATTACCTTGTTTTTTAGTTTTTCTCCTGCCAGTGAGCTGGATTGCTGGGTTTATAGCTGGGCACTGGGCACCTGGCTCGTCTCCCTATCTCTGAACCTGCGCTGATTGTGGCACTGTTTCTATAGTTTATATATTATTAGTTTACCAATCTGTAAACTATAGCCTAAAATGATAAAATCATTACATAGGCTAGTCTTTTACTACCTTGAAATAATGCGTCACAACCTCCTTGCTAATGGGACGACTTGTGTTTTTTTAGCCAAGGGAGGCTCACTCTCTGACCCGCTGTCACTGTAGCTGAATGCTGACCAAGAGCCGTCAGAATCCCTCTCGACCCAGAATCACAATCATGTCACTTTTAAAGCATTTCCAATGTCTCTTGTGCAGAAAATATCCATCTAGAAGCCATTTGCGGGATGCCAACAATCTGACTGCGTTCTAGAGTGACGGTTGCTAAGCAACGCTCGCGCATATACTCAGCCTCGGAAAAAAAATCAATGTAAATAATAGGGCCATCAAAATAGCGGCTGTGGTAGTTAGAGGTAGAAATACTGAGATCTTTTATTTACTTTGTTATTTTTTAAAAATAGTGACATAGGAATACACAAGACACAGGTTTAGAAAAAGTCAGGATGCCAGGAAGATAAGAGTTTTAATAAACCAGAGTTATGGCATGTCAAACTTTCAAAACCGTCAAATTGACGGCCCTGGGAGTTCTAGTGTTAAAGTCAGTCACAATGAAGGGTTTTGAAGCATGAATGGTCTCTTTAATGTTATAGCACAGGATCTCAATCAGACTTAAGTTCTAACTTGGACTAGGCTATTTATTCCAAAACCTTCTTTTTTAACAAACTCAGAGGTGGACTTGCTGGTGTGCTTTGTATCACTTCCCTGTTACATAATCCTGTCCTGGCATTCTTGCATTGGTTTCCAGTCAACTTTAGGATCAAGTTTAAAGTTATTGTTCTCACACATATGTCGAGCTACCGCACCCTGTTGGCGGTCAAACGTCTCGAGGCACCTCCGGTCCTTGGTCCCCAGAAGCGATCACACTCTATCTAATGCTGACTCTTAAATGAGCGACTGTCAAACAGTTTCTAACTTTTAGCTCCTTTAATCTAAATTAGGCAGAGGAATGATTACAGAGATCAGCGCTGAGGCTCCCGTCTCGGACCGTCGCAGTCTGTGTAAGGATGATGAAAGAGCCCCGAAAGAAGGTCACATATAGTTTTATATCTGGCACTCCAATGCAATGGATATGCCCTCCCTCAGTGATTATCAGTAGACTATGTTTCACCATTGTGATGTCTATCTGGTAGGTTGTGTAGTAGCGGGTGTCCATCCTTAATCTAAGTGTGCCGTGGCCTTCTAATGATACCAGTTATATCAGCTGCTCCACCATCAAACCCAGTGCCCCAGCCTCAAGTCGTTCATGACGAACCTTGGGCCATTTATCCTTGTAATGTGTGTCTATGAGTATTCTTATCCTATTCTAACAAAAGGGAAACATTAGAACTTATGTTTTATATTACTATGGTATAAATGGGAAAACCAGCTATGAATAATATTAATAAAGGATATTCCTAACACATAGATCCCTGCATGGTAAGGCTATTTTATATCCATCTGATATGCTTGACTTAGATGTTCCCAGTAGGTCCAAATGTTGAGCCCCAGCCATGGATTTAAAGCATGGACTGAACTGTACAACAAAGGTGGGTTTGAACCTCTCTGCACCATTGCATCATATTATCCTAGGGGAGGACTCACAGCTGGGATCCTCGTTACATCACTCAGAAACAAAACCACTCTGTTTGCGCCATTTTCCTCTCTTCCACACTGTCAGGATCTGCCATTTTGGACTTTGTTGTGGTTTTGTGTTTGTTTACTTTTCAGCTAGATGTTTCTATTCCTTTGGGTTTAGTAGTTATGTTTGTTTATTCCTTCTGTTTCCTGATAGTTTTGTTCTCTCTCCTGCCTCCTAGTTGTAGTAGTTCTTTCTCACCTTGCCCACAGTTCCCTTGGTGGTTGCTTTCTCATTTATTTATTACTTAGACTGGTTTTCTCCTGATTATAATTACAGTTGTCTTTGCTTCTTTGGGTTTTCTAGTTTAGTTTCCTGCTTAGTGTTTCTATGCTTGTTTATTGTTAGGTTATTTGTTCTTCCTGCACTCTTCTTGTTTATTAGTTTATTTTCCTTGTTCCTCCTCTTGTCATTAGTTCCCTTTCAGTTATTATTTACTCAGTGTTCGTTTCCCTTTATATTTGTAGTTCTTCCCAGCCTTATCCGTAGTTTAGTTCCCCGTGTTAGTCTCTATTGTTTCAGTTCCCTCTGATAGGTTAGCTTTTAGTTATTGTTTACCGTCATACCTAGTTCCACTTATTGTTTACGTTTTGATTTGCATTTATACTAGGACATCACTTTCTCTGCTTCCCTCCCAGTTAGTTCAGTCAGTATTTGTTTGGGTTTGTTTACTTCTCAGTTAGGTCTTCCTCTATGTCTTCTGACTACCTTGTTGGTTCTTATTTTACAGGTTATGGTTTTCTTAGATCTGTTTCTCTGATTTTGTTATTTAGTCCCTTCTCCCATGGTTTAGTTTTGTATTAGTTTCACCTGTCCTTCAGCCTCCCTTCTAGCCATGTCACACCTGTACATAGTTCCATTGATTACCTGTCTATTTTTCCACACTTTCCCTCTGTATATTAGTTGGTCTGTTTTCTTTGTTCCCCGCTGTTTGTTGCGTCAACTTCCCAATTGTTTCTCGTACTCTGTCAGACCTGGACTCCTGTAAACTCTCTGTTACACCCTGCCTGCCTGCCTTCTGTTTAGCCCGAGTTTTCTTAATAAATCATCGTTCTACTCGCCATGCCGTCTCCTCGCCTGCCTCTGCACTTTGGTCCACAAAAACTTCAGACTATGACACACACAACTCTCCCAGACAGGATGAGACAACACACATCAGCTGAAGGTCTTTAAACTTGCCGGTGAGTATAAGACTACTACTTCGAAGAACCCTTGGATCCAAAGTCACTAAGATCTGATCGTTAAATACCTGCTGATCAAATGCCAAAAAGTATGATCTGCTGCTCAAATAATCCAGCGTTCATATGAGTATGGGTAATTAGTGGCTTGAACTTTTATTTCTAAAGGCCTACCAAGAAGCAACCAGAGAGTTCCCAGCAGAGACCCTGTCTCTAACAACGTCGAGTGAAGCAGCTTTATGACCTGGAAAAAAGGGTATCGGATCCGCAGCCTGACTCTACTTAGAGTAGTCCTCAGTCCTTTGTTCTGCCCGACATGAGGCTGGACTGAACTGGACAACTTTGCTCCTAGCCTACTTCATGTTGTCATACAGATTTTATATAAAGCAATTACTTCATTGTGCAGGTCTCTTAGCAATCAGCTCAGAATGAATTTGTAAGCTTTCCAAAAATGGAGCTGGGCACAGTTATTTATGGAAAAGAACAATATTTTCTTAAAGGGCTGGTTTACATTGTCTTGCAAAGAATTTTTAAACAGGTCATCCTGGTTCAAACTGGTCCAAGCTTGCTGTCCATAATAAATGAGACACTTAATACTAGTGTTGTGTGGAAATTTTTTGAGGTGACCTCAATTAAACTTCTTCTAGACCTACCTTTGTATTACCTAAACTTCTGTCACAATATGGCATATCTGCTTTGTGTTTTAGTAGCTTAGGAAGACATAGTAAATAGCATAGTGTCACAATCCTTTGCATTTGAGATGATTGCATACAAAATTGAATTACCAGCTAAGCCAGGCTCTGACAGTTATGGCACTTCTTAAAAAAATAGGTGCCTTAACTTTACAACTCAAAGACTCTGTCTGCCTTGAAGATGATGAACTCAAATGCATATACTTAACTGTTATACTAACAGCAGCACAAAATAGTTTCTAAATAATTCAGCTAATAATTATTTGCCTATTTGTGGGAACTCAAGCTATAATTGAGCTTTAAAATTGAAGTCCCAGATTGTAAATAGATCTTTACATATGTAAAATAAAGTTTAAATAACTACAGGGGAACATCAAAGATAACACACCATGTCCGAAGGTACAACATTGTGAATGTCATGCCCTCCATCCCAATACATTTACGCTATACATAACAGGGATACATAAAAACTGACAAAAATACTGCAAAAATTTGACAAGCCTTTATTTTCCACAAATACTCTTAATTTCTTCTCATTCACACAGACTTAAAATGTAATTTTTTAGATGGTATCATGCTATAGGAAACAAATTACAGAACAAAACCTAACCAAACATTTTTATCTAAGATGTCTGATAACATTTCTATCTCTGTTGTCTATAACTTACACGTCTGATTAAGGTTTATGTACAAAGTGTTCCTTGGTACTTCAGAGGTCAGGGGATGCCTCAGGGATCTGCATTTAAATCAGCTTTGTTTTCTTTATATTTGCTCTTTTTAGCGTACCTTAAACAAAAGATTTTGTAGTGTCTGTTACTGACGTTATGCTTATGATTTACAGATATACCTGTCAAAAAAGATGATCTTACATATCTGATCTACACAACTAGTCAACAAAGATTTGCAACTGTCTGGATCTTAATTTTATTCACATACTGGATGGTCAAAAAATGGTCAAAACTGAGATTCTTGGATGTTCTCATTTTTAATTTAAGTGAGTCATTAACAATAGTTTCTGTGAGCCTCAGCTGTTCATAAACATATTCTGCCAAATTCCTATTCGTCATCTTTTACCAATAACTTAAATTTGTATCAACTCTAATGCATGCTTTTGTTTGACACACTAGCTACTGTAACTCTGAGTACTCTTTAGGTCATCCCTGAGGTTATCTATAAGGTTTAGTTCTTGGACTGATATGATGATGGAAGAAGGTAGATTTTTTTTGTTTGGTGAACTATTTTTGTGTTGATTTGGCTGTATGTTTTAGATCAGTATCTTTCTGAAACATCCAGCGGTGACCGATATTCAGTTTTCTGGCAGATGCTACCAGGTTTTAATTTAAAATGGAAAAGATTATTTCATAGTATATGATGCCATGCACTGTAACCAAATTCACAAGGCCTTTGGAAGAGAAATATACACCCAAGATCACAGATTTTCTATCATACTTAGCTGTGGGTTTTCTGCACAGTCATTCTTTGTTTCTCCCAGTATATCCCCACTGTTGTTTCTCTGACCGAAGCACACAGTTGCCAATTATATTTCACAAACTCCACATGTTTACATTTGTGATGAAGAAAATGATTTTCTTGGAATGCCTTTCAAATTACTGGTCAGAATGTAAATCATACCTACTGGTTGTTATGGAGACTTCGCTCATTTCCATTACTACTTGCTCAGTTCAACTCGACTCGGCTCTACCTGACTCTACATGGTTTGAGTCGTTTTCCATTACAACTGAGTACCACCTCAAAGTTGGTGAGGTTATCATAGACTTAATTTGGAAAAAGAGGTTTTTGTGATGCAGCATTGTGTGTGTTTTTTTTTTTTTACTTTTATTAACTTAAAAAGTCAAAGGGAATTACTAAAACGCTTCAGTTAAACTTATATTTAGTGACTGTTAGAGGTGTCAATGAGTGTTGCATTATGTTAAAAACAATTATTTCTTAACATGATTTTCCTATACTGAATTTAGATGTACTTTTGTATGAAATAATGCTGCTGCAATAAAAGAAAATCATCACCAAGGATTCCAACAACTGCAGACGTAAAACCAATTTAAACATGACATTAGATAAGATCTTTAGCAAGGGGATATTTCCTTAAATTTTACTACATTTTGGAAAAATTACAAAGATTAATACTTACAATTTATTTAAGGCATGACACCATTGACCCTGTTAAAGCTGTTTTTTAGTGCAATCACAATCAATAACACCAGTTCAAATGCGCAAAGGACAATTTTAGCTTGCAAGAAAATAACCGTAGTCTTGAGAGGATTATCAAGCAAAATGCATTCAAGAATTTGGAGGACCTTCACAAGAAGTAGAGTGAGACACGAGTCAGCACATCAAGGCCCACAATGCCCAGATAGGCATACAAATGCTGCACTCCATGTGTCAAGACACTGCTGAGCCAGAGACTGGACTGTTGCTCAATGGTCCAAACTCCTCTTTTCACATAAAAGTAAAATTTGCATTTCATTTGGTAATCAATCCACATTGCTTTAACTCCGGTGAGCACTCACTCGGACTGATGCAAGCATGAGGCACGCAGAGCTGCTGTTTCAAATGTCATCTTCTTCAGGACAGTGGAAAGGAAAAGTGCTTCATAATAAGAGACAACTTGTTTCTTCTTGGAGAATTTTTGGCTCAGATTCTTTTCTGCAGAAGCTCACTTTATTTTGGATCCAAGATTTTTTTAAAGATGCAGTCTGCCTAGTGAGAAGACGTTAAAGGCCATACCCTACCCAATGGAGCCTGTGGAGAGCTGCGGGCAAAGAGGAAGAACACTGCTGCATACTGAGATTTGTAGCTCTATGATGTCACTGGGATCTCCTGGTTCCTGAGAGCTTTCATGAAAATGGCTTAATGCTGTGCATTCTGGAATTCAGTTATTTACTAGTCCCCTTTGTTTTCTGTTTGTAGTTCAGTCCTTGTTCCTTGCATGGCTGAGTCCAACATGACTCAACAATGCAGATTGATTTGATTCAAATAATAAACTCCCCTCATTTATAAGGTGTTTTCCCCCAGGGCTTGAAAAATGCTATTATTAAAGAATAATTTGAACAAGATGCTATAGCAAAATTAAGGACCCATTTCAAATCTCCCATTCTTCAGTAAGATCTTCCAGTCAGGTTTCTGTGCTGACCACGGTAATGAGATTGCCCTTGTCGAGGCGTTTAATGACATTCACATAAATGCAGATAGTGGAAGAACAACAGTGATGGTCTTTTAGACCTCATTTGACACGTTTATCATGGCATATTACTGGAGCTGTCAGAGATCTGCTCTGTGGTTCTAATTTTTTTTTTTTTTCCTGTTTTCCTGAAGCTGCAGGTTTTCGAGCAGCTCATGCTGCCTAGCAACATTCCATCAGAGCTCTTTAGCACGGGCTTAAACTCTTAAGGCTGAGGGGCCCCTAGGCCATGCCCCTTTTTGGCAGTTATCATAACAAACAAGAGATACTCACCTTTCTAACAAGGTATAACTTCTCTTTCTAGTACCTTCTCTGGTGATGTAATTTGCTAGCACATTACAGTCTGCCGGCTGCTAGCTGGCACGCTACTCAGTTAGCTTCCAGTTATGTTTGCAACTGTACATTTCGATGATACATAGGGTAAATATCATAACCAAAGGCTATGTCATATGCAGAAGCACGCCTACAATTTATTTGACCAGATTGCCTTTTATTTCCTTTTTATATGGTGAAAAACACATTTGGGAAAGTTATGGCACCATTTGCCTAACTGTCATTTCCACCTGGCACATTGCCCTCTAAAACTTTTGTGGAACATCTATGCTTCAACTTATTCAGTCCAAATTTGCTACATTTATAGTGAAGATGTAGATGAATGCAACCTGGGGGTTCTCCAGAGGAGTGTTTTGCATTGTTCATTTAGAAAAATCTTTGGCGAGGCTCAAAAATGTTTTTTTGTCTTTGTTAAATCACAAAAAATTAGACATAGTAACAGTTACAATTGCGGTTCCACTGGAAAAATATTCTCTTATGTCGTACCTTTATACAGGTACCAAAAGTTTGCATGTTGGCCTTATAACTGTGGACCTATACTTGATTTGTTTACGGTATGTATTTTCAGGTGGAAATTGCTCTAAAACCACTTAGGGCTTAACAGGTTAAGAGAAGCTAGTTACTGATCAGCGGATGCCTGAGTGTCATCCTTCGTGGTACCTCCATGCCCTTGCCTTGCCAACCTTCTAAGAAGCCTTCTGGATTTACGGCTCTCTCCCACATTGATCAGAACAAACGACTTGTTTCCTCTGGCTCGCTCAAAAACAAATCCTGTCCACCCTCCGACATAAGATCACCTGGTATTAACGCTCACAGAACTGCTGCAGACCTCTCTCCTATACTGAATCCAGGTCCTGGACCAGTAAGCCTCATTCTTTAATCTACCTTCATTCTCCTTTAAAGGGGACATATCATGCTTTTAAATTCTTCCTTTTAACACTTAAATCATTCACTTGTGGTCTATATAAAGTGGAATTGCAACACTTTGGTCTGAATTCATTGTTATTGTAGCTCCACAGGCTCCTCTTTTACCCCTGTTTTAAGATGCGTCTGAGAGCAACTCGTTTTGGTGCGGTCTCTTCACTAAACACCCTGCTCCCCTTGAGGTCAAAGAGCACTGCACTTTAACCCATTCATCCATTTTTGTAGTTTGATAACAATTATCTAGTGTTGCAGACACAATGCAAAACTGTTACTGAAATAATACTATTCAAAGGGCCGTTAAACCCCTCGCACCCCAGACGCCGACCCAGACCGCACAGAACTCTCCCATTTCCCCACTGGGCCCACTTTTTGCTGTACTGGATTCTGATAACATGAGAGGAGCTCTTAAGATCAGGACCCAAATGGCTCTGACATCTCCATTCAACACCCCCCGTGGCCAAGGCCCTGCTACTAAACCAACATCTTCCAAATGCCGCAGAGGCCCACCACCTCCTAATCTATCTCCTCCTAATCAGGACCTTCAAATCACTTCTCTGTGATACGGTCTGGGCCCCAGTGGTAACTATCAGAAATTAGCATGTCCAGAAAAAACTTGGGCCCCCAATAGGAGATGGTTGTAAAATATCTGTGCTTATACGTGATAGAAAGAACAAAGCCAAAAAGATAAGAGACAGTAAAAAAACAATCAAAAAAAGCCATAAACTGTCAGGCACAACCAGACACAGAGTTAATATCAGCAACTAAGTCATAAAAACTGGCTTTATTGAACATTAGATCTCTGTCAGGAAAATCATTTTTAATCAATGACTTCATTACTGACCACGATCTTGATGTTATGTTTTTAACAGAAACATGGTTACGTGAATTTAATGAAGCTCCCATTCTGATAGAGTTGATGCCTCCAAACTACAATTTTCTTTGTGAGAGCAGAGAGCAAAGAAAAGGTGGAGGGGTGGCCACTTTGTTTAAAGATTTACTAAAGTGTAAAAAGTATTTCTGGGCAAATTTGACTCTTTTGAAGATTTGGCTCTCCAGGTAAAGAGCCCGGTCCGAACCATGTTCTTGAATATTTACAGGCCTCCTAAGTCCAAACAAACTTTTTCAGTGATTTTAATGAGCTTTTATCTGTGATATGTGTTGATAATGACTGTTTAATTATTGTGGGAGACTTCAACATTCACATGGACAATCCTGAAGACAGAAGTGCAATAGATCTATGTGACGCTCTTTAGAAATCTAAACATTTCCAAGGTGTCTGTAACTGATGTTGCCCTATCTGACCACTTTTCTGTTATTTTTGAAAGCATCATCTCCAATGGCTCAGTTTGCCAAAGAGACATTATAAGAAAACGCATCTTTAAGGACGGTGCTGATGAAACCTTTAACCAGATTTCCTCTTCTCCTCCACTTTGCCCTGTAACACTGTAGATGACCTGGTAGATAACTTTCATTCTAAAATCTCGGACATCATTTATTCAATTGCTCCAATTAAAGTGAAAGTCGTCTCTGGGAGTGTCGAAAAGCTGAACGCAGGTGGCGAAATACTGGACTCCAGGTTCACTATATTATCTATATAGAAACACTATACAGATATAACCTACATCTGAAAAATGCAAGGGAATCTTTCTTTTCTGAGATCATCAGCAAAAACATTAACAATGCTCGTGCATTATTTGCCACAGTCAAAAGATTAACAAACCCTCCTGTAACTGTAGCATCTGAACTCCACTCTACCAGGGCCTGCAATGAATTTGCTAACTCCTTCACTGAAAAAAAACAAAAGATTAGAGGGACAGTCAGCACATCCACATCAGTCCAGTACCAAAGTTGTCTCCAAATTGAACTGATAAAATTTCCCAATTTCACCAAATAAACTACATGTTATGATTTGGGTTGTTTGGTTTTTGGTTTCTGGGTTTTTCTTATATTTCTCTCTCAGTTTTTGAATCATGCTTCTGTTTATTATTTTTCTGGTCATGTTTTAGTTTCGTACATGTTTTTTCAAGTTTGGTTTTGGTCATGCTTTAGTTTTTGTTTGTTTTCAAGAGTCTCTGTTCCTGCTCCAGCTGCGTTTTGTCTGTTAATTATCTTTATCCTGTTCACCTGCTTCAAACTAATCTCCTAGCTCCAGTCAAACTAGTCTCCTAGATCCACCTGGTTTACACTCCTTATATTCACTCCTGTTCAGTTGTTCAGGGCGGAAACATTTCTCAAATCATGTCTTGTTCTCAGCGCATGTCTTGTTTTGTGGACCATGCAATGCCTGTCCAGCCAGCCTGCTTCTGTTTTGGTCCTGCCTCTTCTGAGAGTAAGTTTTTCACCTACCGTCATGCTGCCTACTCGTCTGCATTCTGGGGTCCCACGTAACGCAAGTCGTGACACTACAAAAACTTAGAAGAAATAATACACCAACTAAGCTCTTCTTCCTGCTGTCTTGATGTTTTACCCACAGCTTTCCTTAAGAAAGCATTGCCTGTCATAACATCTGATTTAACACAAAAAATAAACACGTCCCTTTTGTCAGTTGTTTTCCCCCAGGCCCTGAAAACAGCAATTATCAAACTTCTATTGAAAATAACAACTTGGACAAGCTGCTACTACAGAACTACAGGCCTATTTCAAACCTCCACTTAATCAGCAAGATTATTGAAAAAGCTGTGTTTCAACAGTTAAACAACTTCCTAACAATGACCAACCGCTTTGATGTCTTCCAGTCAGGCTTCCTGCTCACCACAGTACAGAGACTGCTCTTGTCAAGGTGTTCAATGACATCCGTATAAATGCAGAATGTGGAAGAACCACAGTGTTGGTATTATTGGACCTTAATGCAGCATTCGACACTGTTGATCACTCCATTTTATTACAGCGCCTGCAAAACTGGGTCGGCCTTTCCGGTACAGCACTCAATTGGTTTAAATCCTACTTGAAGGACAGGGACTTTTTTGTGACTAGGTAACTTTACATCAGAGACCACAAAAATCATATGCGTCTTTCCCCAAGGGTCCATCTTAGGGCCCCTCCTATTCAATATCTACATGCTCCCCCTAACTCAGATTTTAATAAACAACAATGTAAGTTATCATAACTATGCAGATGACACACAGCTATACGTTACGATGTCACTAGGTGACTATGAACCCATTCAAGCGCTGGGTAAATGCTTACAAGAAATCACTGCTTGGATGTGCCAACATTTTCTTCAGCTGAAGCAAAACAAAACAAGTAATCTTTGGACCAAAGGAAGAGCGTTTAAAAGTTAGCACACAGCTTCAGTTAATACAGCTAGAAACCACCACTCACGCTCGAAACCTGGGTGTAGTGATGGACTCAGACCTGAACCTTCAGAGGCACATAAAGACAGTAACAACGTCGGCCTTCTATCACCTAAAGAACATCTCCAGGATTAAAGGACTAATGTCTCAGCAGGACCTTGAAAAACTAGTTCATGCTTTCATCTTTAGTGGAATATATTACTGCAACGGTGTCTTCACAGGTCTGCCTAAAAAGTCGATCAGACAGCTGCAGTTGATCCAGAACGCTGCTGCCTCACTAGAACTAAGAAAGTGGAGTACATCACCCCGGTTCTAAAGTCCTTACAATGGCTCCCTGTAGCTCAGAGAATAGACTTTAAAATACTTATTGTTGGGAATGGAAAAACTTATGATTTGTCTTGCACTTTATCACTCATGCAAGCTATGTATTTCTGACCTTTATGTGAACTCAGCATGCAGACTGTGCGAGGCCAAGTCACTTTCTGTTCCTGTTTTCTCCTGTTAAGAAATGCATACTTTTGTAAAACCAACTGTCTGTATATTTCGAAAACAGCTGTTACCCCCACCTCTCTGTATCACACACACTAAAACTGTCTGTAACCACACCCACACTCTGTTCCAAGAACTGTCTGTGTCTGCCTATAAACAAAGATGTCAAGAGGCCTGCACTTTGTAGTTGCACCGCAGAGTGGGCTACCATCTTGCTGCTAGATTAACAGAGACTCATGTGTCGTTCCTTCCGAGCTTGATTATTTGATAAATATCTCTAACATTTAAATTGGTCCTTCGAGCCGGATATATGTAATCTAACTTAACTATCTTTTACAGTGACCTAAGGATCCCGGGGATCACCTGACGCCGAGGAAGCGCTACTGGAGGTCCGCCCCAGGACGGTGGTCCAAAGACCCGGTGGGTGAATTTGCATCAGGCCGGTAGATTATTGCTTCACTCGACGCCTGGTGACTCTTGGGGTCCGAAAGAGTCACTGAAGTCAGCTCAGAGGTGAGAAATTGTGTTGTAATAAGTACTTAAAGCAGTCGTAGGTAGTGTCTCGCCGTAAGGAGACAGCAATTGATTAGGTAGTATCCCACCAGAAAGGGATAGTAACCAATTAGGTAGGATCCTGCCGTAAGGGGACCAGAAATGACTGGGTAGTTCCGCCGTAAGGAAACAGGATAATTTGGTTGGTAGCATTCCGCCGTAAGGGAATGAAATTAAGTGTTAAATAACAAAAGAGCTTATAAAATAGGTTAGGTTGGCCGTAAGCAACTGTTTGGGAAAAGTGGACTAGTCAAGGTACTAACTGAATGAATGTGTTATGTGTGATTTTCTGTCATTGGAGGACTAAGGTTTTAAAGAATCGATAGAAGGATTCTCCTAGTCCTGTGTTTTTCTTTGCCTAATCAGAATAACGTACTGACGGGATAGGAGTGTGGATGGGTTTCACCCCTTAAAACTGACACCGCTGTGCAGCTAGAGCACAGTAGAAGGCCGTGTTAGTGTCCCCTCTTGTGCCTCATGTCAGAGACATTCTGATTGGGATTTTTCATAGTTAAATAAAATAAAAGGGGAAAATGGGGAAAGAACAAAGCAAATGTAAAAACTTAGAAGGAGATGTAAAATTTATGGAAAATTATGTAGAAGGAGCTGGAAAAATTAGTCACAGATGGAATGAAAAACACGGGTTCTTGGGGAAATTAGATACAAAAAACATCTTGAAACTACAGGCAGATCTAAAATTAGAGGTAATCCAGACCAAGAACCCGCGTAAAAAGGGAGAGAAAAAAATAGAGTACAAAATTTCAGATAAATGGTTGGAACAGAGTAGGTTGAGAGACATGCAAAGACAAGATAAAGGACAGAAAAGGAAAGAGAAATTAGCGGCAGTATTGGTGGGACTGGACGAAGAAACAGTAAGATCTCATAGACAGCCACAACCCCAGCCTCCTCCGCCTGGCGCCCTGGTTGTGGCCCAACAGGTCCCACCAGTAAATGAAGGAGAGCTAGGGCCTGCAAGCCCAGCCGCTCCTATTATGAAGGGAAAAAGAGATGAGGACCCCAATCCAAATACAGACGAGAAGTAAAAAGAAAGGAGAGCTTTATCCAAATGATGAGTTAAAGGCCCATCAAACGGCATTTCACCCATCTGGTGAGGCCTTAGAAGAGGGAACATTTCCTATGGTCGAAGTAGCAAACCCAAATCCTGGAGGCCTAAATAATAATCCACAAACAATATTAGTCTATAGGCCATGGACACAAGAAGATAGATCAGCAGCATTAAAGGGCATTCCGCCTATACAAGAAGACGTAGAGGAGTTCTTAGCAGCCTTTGCAGAGCTGCAAGACAGCTTCCACCTCAAAGGCAGGGAAATCTTCCAGTGCTTAACACAACTATTTGGGCACAAATGGTGTAGAGTAGGAGGAAACTACACTGGCTGTGATACCAATGGTAATCCACTGGCACCAAACTCACAACAGCTGCGTAACGCTCTACAGCCACTCCATGAGAATGTCTGTTTGAGATGTGGCAAAATGGGACATTATGCCAGAGAATGCAGAACAAGTCTGGGTCACATTCACGGTGACGAGCGTAAAGATGTCTGCTGGAATTGTGGTAAACCAGGACATCTAGTAAGAAACTGCAGGGAAAAGCGAGTGTATAACCCCAACTCCACACAAAATTGACAACTAAAGCCACAGCCCCCACTTCCTTTTTCAACTCATGAGGCTGACGAAACCAAAATTGAGGAAGTGGACATTCAAAGCAGGCTATTGTCCAACCTTTACAGTCAATGATTTATGGAAAAGAAATGACATTAAAGGATAAAATCATTTGGACAGAAGAGGGAGAAAAAGCTTTCATTAATTTAAAAGATCTACTACAGACAACAGTTACATTAGCATTGCCAGATTACAGTCAACCATTTACACTTTGTGTAGATGCATGCAAATGCTACATAAAAGCTGTATTGACACAACCCTTTGGATCTAAAGACAGACCATTAGCATTTTATTCTAAGAAACTGGACCCTGTGGCTGCAGGGTTCCCACTCTGTCTTCAAGCCTGCGCGGCAGCTGGAGAGGCTGTAAAGCAGACCGCAGAGATAGTGTTGTGCCATCCACTCACACTGAAAGTTCCTCATTCAGTTTCGCTTGTGCTATTGCAAACCTCACTTCCTTTTTTGACACATGCAAGACACATTGCCTTAACCTCACAGCTATTGTCACAGCCAAAAATAACCTTACAAAGATGTGGTCCACTCAATTTAAGCACTCTCCTACCAACAGCAGAAGATGGAGAACCGCATTCATGTAAAACAAAAGTTGAAGAAGATACAAGACCAAGACATGATATCTCTCAAACTATTCTACAAAACTCACAAATTATCTTTGTAGATGGTTCAGCTTCTAAAGATGAGTTTGGGAAAAATAGAGTTGGTTATGCAGTAACCACAGAAACCGCAGTCATAGAAGCACAGGCCTTACCTCACACGTGCTCTGCACAGATAGCAGAACTGTATGCTGTAGTAAGAGCTTGTGAATTGCATGAAGGGAAAATACTTACCATTTTCACAGACAGCCAGTATGTGTTTGGATCAGTACACCACCATGCTAAAATTTGGCAAAATAGAGGTTTTAAAACATCATCAGGAACAGAGCTAACACATTTTATCTTGTTGAAAAGATTATTATCAGCAATACAACTGCCAGAGAAAATAGCACTCTGTAAATGCAAAGCTCATCAATCAGATGAAACTATGGAAACAAGAGGGAACAACTTCGCAGATGTCACAGCAAAGTCTGCATCGAAACTGCCACTCACACTAAAAATGTCAGACTTACTATTTATAGACACAGACGTGCTGCGGGAGTCACAGCAATCAGCCCCAGCTGCTGAAGTCAAATCATGGCTTAACAGAGACGCAACTAAAACAAATGATACTTATCATCTAGAAGGCAAACCAATACTACCAAAAAGTTTATATAAAACAGCAGCACTTGTGACGCATGGATCTACGCATGCGTCAACACGGGAGATGTTATATTTAGTAAATCATCATTTCCATACAATACATTTTTCTGATTATGCAAAAAACTTTTGTAGATCGTGCATAATCTGTTGTAAACATAACCCCCAGGGGTACATGAGACCCAAAAGAGGGCAATTCCCAACAGCTGCACATCCATTCCATACCATACATATGGATTTCATTGAACTATCATGGTCGCAGGAAACAAAATATTGCCTAGTGATCATAGATGTGTTTTCTAAATGGGTGGAAATATACCCAGCAAAACACTGTGATGCGCTCACAGTAGCAAAAAACCTGGTAGCACAACTTATGGCATTCCTCAAATCATCAGGTCAGATAATGGGACTCATTTTGTAAACAATGTCATAGAATTATGCTCCAAGGTTTTGGGATTCCAGTTAAAATATCACTGCGCTTACCACCCACAAAGCGGTGGGCTTGTTGAAAGAACAAATGGACCAATAAAGAACACATTAGGAAAGACGGTTGAGGAGACAGGACGGGCGTGGCCAAATGTCTCTCTTTAGTCAAGTTATGCATGAGAATAACTGCAAACCAAACGGGTCTTACCCCATTTGAAATAGTGCACGGAAGACCTTTTCCATTACCATCAGAAATGAATGACATAGAGAAAGCTCAACAAGAAACACCACTAGCAGAATGGATGAATAAAATGTTGAGAACAAGAGAAGTGCAATTATCCAGTAGTCTGCCAGTGAATTCTGCTCCTCTCCCACAGAATAACCTAAAACCCGGAGACCTGGTCCTGATAAAGACACAGGAAAGACTGGAGTACTCCCTGTTGGGAAGGACCGTTCCAGGGGCTCCTGACAACTCCTACAGCGCTGAAGATCGCTGAAAGATCATCCTGGATTCACAAGAGCCAATGTAAGCCAATATTGCCTTTGCAGGAGCCAAACCAACTGACGGGGTAGCAGAGGAAGCCCGGCTACAAAGGAGCTGGTGACCCCTAGGGCCCAGCATCTCAAACCGGTGAAGAAAACAACTGATCTGTGCCTAATTTAGTATGGCTATCTGCAAGCTCTGTTGAGGACTCATTTGCCTGAGCCTCATGTTGGCAGTAGGCTTTCTTTTCTGCTACAGGCAGAATCCACAGGATGCAAAATTACACCTGAAAAGATGGACACCAGATGGGTCACATCTCAGACCTATAGAAAAAGGGGACAAAGCACATCCGTTCCTACAGAATTATTGGTACAGATACGTCTACAAAACCACTAAATCACAAAATAAAACTGACTGCTATGTGTGTTCAATAATGCCTGTTCACTCCCAAGGTCCTATAGTTTATGTAAGGAAAATTAATTTCACGGAAACAGCCTGTGCCCTTTCAGTAGGAATATGGGGTTATACTAAACGCACATATTTTATCATTCCCGGCCAAAATCTAACATCAGGAAACTGTACCCAAGTGACTAAAAATAATGAAAGATATACCTATTGTAATCACACATTACAATATGCATGTGATCCATATAACTGCACCTGTGACACAAAGAGATGGCAACCCCTTAATATTAGTAAAATAGGGAAAGTACCACCTTTCGAGGCACACTCTCATGAAACACATAAACATCAATATTGTCTAAGTAAAAGTAAAACAGATAGTACCTCTATATATCTTGGCTTATCTGTTATATTATAGGAGTTATACGGGGCAACGAGACTCACAATGGTACCTATTGGATTGAGGGTGTAGCATGGCTATGTGGAAATAATGCTTATTTTGTACTCCCACCTAATTGGTATGGTGTTTGTGCCCTGGTATTTACATCGGATCACACTGTGGTGATAAGTAAAGCGTTAATCATCTCTTTTTCCACTAAGAGGCGTAAAGGATCACTAGATATAAAACCACATGACCCCATCTGGGGAAAAAAAGTCCCTGATGAATTCAAGCACTGGTCAGAAGATGAAAAGGCAACATTGTCTCTCCTCCCATGGCTTGGAGTAGGCAAACTAATGCTGCGAGTAGAAACCCTAAGTTATCGATTCGGACTGTTTCTAAATAATTCTATAATAGTAGAAGACGGTCAAAATACAGAAATGAGTGCTATGCGAGCAATGATAATTCAAACCCGCATGGCCTTAGACATTGTAACAGCTTCGTCAGGAGGTGTTTGTATTTTGTTAAATAATACCTGTTGTACTTACATCCCAGACAATATACACTCCTCAAATATGACAGGAGCCTTAGACAACTTAAGGAATCTGCAAAATGTAATGGCAAACGATCACGCTCCACCCTATTCTTCCTGGCTTGATTGGATGTTCCAGGGAGGATGGATAAATTGGGTTCAATTCAATTCAATTCAGTTTATTTATATAGCGCCAATTCACAACACATGTCGTCTCAAGGCACTTCACAAAAGTCAGGTACATGCATTACAATTAATCCGAATCATTGAACAGTGCAGTCAGATTCTGTTATTTATTCAAATTGGATAAAAAGTTTGTCTATCTAAGGAAACCCAGCAGATTGCGTCCAGTCAGTGACTTGCAGCATTCACTCCTCCCGGATGAGCATGTAGAGACAGTGGACAGTCACTGGCGTTGACTTTGCAGCAATACCTCATACTTAGCATGCATGTAGCGACAGTGGAGAGGAAAAACTCCCTTTTAACAGGAAGAAACCTCCAGCAGAACCAGGCTCAGTGTGAGCGGCCATCTGCCACGACCGACTGGGGGTTAGAGAGAACAGAGCAGAGACACAAAGAGAACAAAGAAGCACTGATCCAGGAGTACTTTCTATGGGAAGGAAAAGGTAAATGTTAATGGATGTAGCTCCTTTAGTCGTTTCACCTAGAAAGAAAGAACAGATAAACTCTGAGCCAGTTTTCGATGTTAGAGTCTGAAGAGAGCACATAGAGTTAGTTACAGTAAAAGCTCCGTCAGTAGCTATGTCTAGGAGAGAGAAAGGGTTAAACACTGAAAGACAGGGCCATGTGGATTATCGGTAGAGGGTGAGCATTAAGTTGTTGCCAGCAGAAGCTCGGACGATGCCCCTCTCCAGAAAGTTGTCACAGGTAGACACAGAGTCAGGCCAGGTGTAGCTTCTAGGAAGAGAAAAGAGAGAGAACAAAGTTAAAAGCTGAAATAACAGCAAATAATACAAAATTGAAGAGTAGTGTGAGAAAGTAGCAAAGAGGGTGAAAGTGGTCATTATGTCCTCCAGCAGCCTAAGCCTATAGCAGCATAACTACAGAGATAGCTCAGGATAACCTAAGCCACTCTAACTATAAGCTTTATCAAAAAGGAAAGTTTTAAGCCTAGCCTTAAAAGTAGACAGTTTGTCCATCTAGAGCCCACTGATGGCCATTGTTATACTAAAAAGCACAACGATTGGGATACCTCTCTCTGTCAGATTGACCATAACCATTGGAAAAGAGAGGGGGTCATACAGGTAGCGGAAATGGAGGGTGTGTTTGCACCTCAACCATAACCATAACCATTTAGGCTAAACCTGACTCCCCCTTACTCCATCCAACAAGGGGAGAAGAAGACGGAGGTAAAATAAGGAAGATAGCTCAGGATAACCTAAGCCACTCTAACTATAAACTTTATCAAAAAGGAAAGTTTTAAGCCTAGCCTTAAAAGTAGACAGGGTGTCCGCCTCACGGACTAAAACTGGGAGCTGGTTCCACAGGAGAGGAGCCTGATAACTAAAGGATCTGCCTCCCATTCTACTTCTAGAGATTTTAGGAACCACCAGTAAACCTGCAGTCTGAGAACGAAGTGCTCTGTTAGGAACATATGGAACAATCGGATCTCTGATGTATGATGGAGCTAGATCATTAAGGGCTTTATATGTGAGGAGGAGAATTTTAAATTCTATTCTGGATTTAACAGGGAGCCAATGAAGGGAAGCTAAAGTAGGGGAAATATGATCTCTCTTTTTAATTTTCATCAGAACTCTTGCTGCAGCATTTTGAATCAGCTGAAGGCTTTAACTGCATTTTGTGGACATCCTGATAGTAAAGAATTACAATAGTCCAGCCTTGAAGTAACAAATGTATGGACTAGTTTTTCCGCATCAATCCTGGACAGGATATTTCTAATTTTGGCAATGTTCCGGAGATGAAAGAAGGAAATCCTGGAAACCTGTTTAATATGGGATTTAAATGACATGTCCTGGTCAAAAATAACACCAAGGTTTTTTACTTTATTATCGGAAGTCAATTTAATGCCATCCAGGTTAAGTGATTGACTGAACAGTTTCTTTTTTTAAAACTCCGGTCCAAAGATGTCAACTTCTGTCTTGTCTGAATTTAGAAGCAGAAAATTTAAAGTCTTTCAAGTTTTTATGTCTTCAAGACATGCTTGTAGTCTATCTAACTGGTTGGGCTCATCAGGATTTATGGATAAGTAAAGCTGAGTGTCATCAGCGTAACAGTGAAAATTTATTCTATGCTGCCTGATAATTTTACCTATTGGAAGCATATATATAGTAAAGAGAATTGGCCCAAGTACTGAACCCTGTGGTACTCCACAATTAACCCTGGAGTTTAAAGATGATTTATCATTTACGTGAACAAACTGGAATCTGTCAGACAAATAAGATTTAAACCAGCCTAGTGCTGTTCCCCTGATCCCTACAGCATATTCCAGCCTTTCTAAGAGAATATTATGATCGACTGTATCAAATGCAGCACTGAGATCTAACAGAACCAGTACAGACACAAGTCCATTATCTGAGGCAATAAGAATATCATTAGTGACTTTCAGCAGAGCTGTTTCAGTGCTATGATGAGCTCTGAAATCTGACTGAAACTCTTCAAACAGGTCATTGCTGTTTAAATGCTCACACATTTGATTAACAACTATTTTCTCAAGAATTTTAGATAAGAACGGAAGATTGGATATCGGTCTGTAATTTATTAAGTCATCTCGATCAAGCGAAGGTTTCTTAAGCAAAGGTTTAATTACAGCTACCTTAAAAGCTTGTGGTACATACCCATTTACTAAAGATAAATTAATCATATCTAAAATGGGTCTGGTAATCAGAGGGAACACGTCCTTAAATAATTTGGTTGGGATTGGGTCTAACATACAAGTTGAAGGTTTAGATGAAGCTAATATTTCTGATAACTCAGGAAGCTCCACAGGATCAAAACAGTCCAAACACAGATAAGGTTCATATATAAATATATATATATATATATAAATAAAAAGGTGCATTTGCAACATCTGAATGCTGTTGTTTTGTATTTTATTGAATGTTCAACAGAGAAACAGCCTGGGGGAAGAAACTGTCTCTGTGGCGGCTGGTTTTTGTGAACAGCGCTCTGTAGCGTCGGCCTGAAGGCAGAACTCTAAACAGTTTATGTGCAGGGTGTGTGGGGTCTGCAGAGATTTTAGCAGCTCTTTGATGTTGTCTCACTTGTTGAGGATGAAGTAATCATCTCTGGGAGATTGTCAAAGATTTTCTTCTTAATAGAATCAATTTTATTTAAGAAGAATCCCATAAAGTCATGACTGCTAAGAGCTAAGGGAATGGATGGCTCAACAGAGCTATGACTCTGTGTAAGTTTAGCAACTGTACTAAAGAGAAACCTAGGATTATTCTTGTTCTCTTCTATTAAGGATGAGAAATAAGCTGTTCTAGCTTGGTGAAGTGTCTTTTTATTCAACAGTAGGCTATTTTTCCAGATTAAGTAGGAATCCTCTAGGTGTGTAGAGCGCCATTTTCGCTCCAATTTTCTAACATTGTGCTTTAAAGTACGCAGCTCTGAATTAAACCAGGGAGCCTGCCTCCTATGAATAATTTACTTCTTTTTCAAGGGGGCTGCATTGTCTAATGCACCACGCAATGATGAAGTAACACTCTGAACAAGAGAATCAATTTGTGAAGGGGAAGAAACTAAATTATTGCCCTCCACTCTCTTTTTCTGTGATAGTGAGGAAATTAAAAGTGGAACAGATTCTTTAAAGGCTGGTACAGCATTGTCTGATAATGATCTACTATTATGAAATTTTCTTTCAGGTGTGGAGTACTGGGTTAAATTAAACTCAAAGGTTATTAAAAAATGGTCAGACAGCACAGGGTTGTGAGAAAATATTGTTATGTCTGTACACTCAATGCCATATGTCAGCACAAGGTCCAGAGAATGAAGACAAACGTGGGTAGGTTTGTTAATGTTTTGAGTAAAGCCAATTGAGTCTAAGATACCATTAAAGGCTATATTTAAGCTATCACTTTCAGTGTCAACATGAATGTTAAAATCCCCCACTATAATAACTTTATCTGTATTTAACACTAAATCAGATAAAAGGTCTGAAAACTGATCTATAAATTCAGAGTAAGGGCCTGGTGGACAGTGCAAAACAACAAACAGAAGTGGTTTTAGTGCTTTGCAATTTGGATGAGGAAAACTAAGGATTAAATATTCAAAAGAGTTGTAGCTATTGATTGGTCTGGGACTAATCAATAAATCGGACTGAAAGATGGTTGCTACTCCTCCTCCTCGCCCAGTATTTCGAGGAATGGGAAAATTTAAATAATTAGTAGGAGTTCACTCATTTATAGTAACATAATTCTCTTGCTGCAGCCAGGTTTCTGTGAGGCAAAATAAATCAATCTGATTGTCACAAATCAGGTCACTAACTAGCAAAGTCTTTGAAGAGAGAGCTCTTATGTTCAGTAAGCCATATTTAATTGTTTTATTTTTATTTTTAGTCTGAGTTGTGTTTATTTTTATGAGATTTTCCTGATTTCCTCTTTTTAGATTATTTTTTAATCTATTCAATTTTGGCCGTGGGCGAGACACTATCTTAATAGGATAATGGGTGGGTAGCAGTACAGAAGCTGCAGAGAGGAGTGTTAAACTACGACCCTGCTTCCTGGTCTGAACCCTGGGTTGTCAGAGGTTTGGAGAACTAATAAATTCGGCCAGATTCCTAGAAAGAATAGCTGCTCCATCCAAAGTGGGATGGATACCGTGGGTTAAGATGTTCTTGGTAGCAATTATAGCCTTTTTGATCATCTTATGTGTTTTATCAATTTGTGTCATTCCCTTCTGCAAATTTATGATAAACAGAATAGTAAATCAATCCATTACTGTTGCATATGCAGCTTTAAATCAAGTTGAAACTCCACAGGACCCAGATGAAGACGATGCAGAAAAAGATTACTTTACTGAGCTTCAAAAGGCCATGTTGACTGTTTTGATGACATGATGTAAATACATGCTGATATGAAATGTTAACTGCCTGAGTGTACTCATACCTGTACTTCATAAAATGATCTTGTAACAGAAAATCGAAAGAAGTTGTTGTCCAAGTGATATGAGAAAAAGTACATGTGTGACATAAACAGGGCCAATTTTATTTTCCTTTTCTTATTACTTTCTTATTACTTTCTTATGTTCTAATGTTTGTTCACTCTGCCTTTAATGGTGGTCGCCCATGGGCCGTGTGAGTATTTTCCCGCAAACATAATCATGCTTATCGTTCGCGGGTTTTTCGCTCACACAGAGTGTGAATTTCCTGTATGTCTAATTCGTGATAAAAAGGGGGAACTGTTGGGGATGGAAAAACTTATGATTTGTCTTGCACTTTATCACTCATGCAAGCTATGTATTTCTGACCTTTATGTGAACTCAGCATGCAGACTGTGCGAGGCCAAGTCACTTTCTGTTCCTGTTTTCTCCTGTTAAGAAATGCATACTTTTGTAAAACCAACTGTCGGTATCTTTCGAAAACAGCTGTTACCCCCACCTCTCTGTATCACACACACTCAAACTGTCTGTAACCAACACACCCACACTCTGTTCCAAGAACTGTCTGTGTCTGCCTATAAATAAAGAAGTCAAGAGGCCTGCACTTTGTAGTTGCACCGCAGAGTGGGCTACCATCTTGCTGCAAGATTAACAGAGACTCATGTGTCGTTCCTTCTGAGCTTGACTATTTGATAAATATCCCTAACATTTCTGTTAGTCTATAAATCACTAAATGGCTTAGCACCAAAATACATTACAGACTTGTTGTCTGTGTATCAACCACCCAGAACTCTCAGGTCTTCTGGCTCAAATCTACTCTGCATACCCAGAACCAGAGCCAAACATGGAGAAGCAGCTTTTAGTTCTTATGCTCCACTAATCATGAATAAACTCCCAGAAAACTGTAAACCCTAAGTTGCTTTAAATCAAGATTAAAAACCTATTTGTTTAGAGTGGCCTTTGAATGTCTTCTCTAAACATTATTAATTAAGTTTTCAGCCCAATTTTCCTTCCGTTTTCTTATTCATCATTCTATTCTATTTATTTTTTTTAATTACCGCTGTTGTTTGATTTTCTGTATCATTGTAATGTTTTTCCTTATGTACAGCGCCTTAAATGCCTTGTTGCTGAAAAGCACTATATAAATAAACTTGCTTTGACTTGACTTTTTCAGTGTAGGCATACTTGAACTTGGACTACAAAATCGCAGCGATAAATAAATATGGCAGGCATACGTAAATTGATCAGCTGGAAGTCCATGGCTTTGTTTAGCTCTTCCGCAGCAAGTACTGTGATATGACACTTGGAAGAGAATATAAAGCTATCTCAGCAACACCTGGAGAGACTAAATTCATTTTTTTCTGCACTCTTACAGACTCCAAGTACACAATAAAATGTATTTGTATAAAATGCTATAAAAGAGGATTTTGCATGATATGTCCCCTTTAAGACTTCCCTCTGCTCAACTGATCTTTTCTTCTTCTCAGAGTGAGTCGCTGTCTGAACCCAGGGACCGTATCATTTACTCTCCTGTCAATTTCAAGAAATTGTTAAAACTGTTTAGGTCTCCTGATTCCTGCATGTGAGTCAGAAATCTACCTAAAACTATGACAGGAGCAACTAGAGAACAGAGTTGGCCTTTCTGGCACTGCACTTGACTGGTTTGAGTCTTACTTGAAGGACAGGAACTTTTTTGTGTCAACAGGTAACACTCACCCCCTCCTTGAACCGCCACTTGAACGTGGTGGAGGCAAGAGGCTATGTTGCTTAAATGCCCCTGGTAGGGTCTCCCATGGCAAACAGGCTCTGGGTGACAGGTCAGACCAAGAGCGGTTCAGACACCTTCATGAGGAGGACTACAACGAGGCAGTTGATGTCGCACGGTATGGCAGAGCCGGGGTCCCACCCTGGTTGGCACTCATCGACGAGTGCCTGGTGGCCTGGTGTCCTCGTGGGACCCGGCTGGGCCAAGCCCGAATAAGAGACTCGAGGCCACCCTTCAGTGGGCCCACAACTTGCCGGGGGAACCTTGAGGGACTGGTGCAATAAAGGATCTGGCAGCGGACAAAAGTGGAGACCTTGACGACCTGATCTCCGGATTCTTAAATTTGCTCTAGGGACGTGGACTGTCACCTCACTGGGGGGTAAGGAACCTGAACTTGTGTGGGAGGTCAAGAGGGCTCACCTCCATGCAAAGCGGGGGCTCTGGAACCTAGCTCCTCGAGAGAGGTTAGACTCTCTTGAGCAGTCCCTGTGGGGGGGTGATGAAAAGTGCCCCTCTTTGGGATGCTGTCATTCTGCTGGGGGACTTCAACGCCCACATGGGAAACAACAATGACACCTGGAGGGGTGGGATTGGGAAGAATGGCCTTCCTGATCTGAACCTGAGTGGCGTTTCATTATTGGACTTTTGTACCAGTCACGGATTTTGCATAATGAACACCATGTTCAAGCATAAGAGTGTTCATCAGTGTACTTGACACCAAGACATCCTAAGCTGGAGGTCGATGATCAACTTTGTAATCTTGTCTTCTGACCTTCGGCCGCATTGCTTAGACACTCAAGTGAAGAGAGGGGCTGAGCTGTCCCCCAATCACCACCTGGTAGTGAGTTGGATCCGCCGGAAGAGGACGAAGCTGCCACAGATAGCTGTGGCCGTAAGGTCTGCAATGCCTATTGCAGCATCATTCCCCGAACCCAGTAGTGGACACCAACAGCGAGGGATGCCATCAAGATGAAGAAGTCCTATCGGCTGTGGTTGGCTTTTGGGACTCCTGAGATGGCTGACGAGTACCGTGAGGCCAAGTTTGCCACGGCACAGGGCTGTGGCAGAGGCAAAAATTGGGCTTGCGAGGAGTTTGGTGAGGTCATGGAGAAGGACTATCAGTTGGCCTCAAGGGAATTCTGGCAAACCGTCTTGCACCAGAGGAGAGGTAAGCAGTGCGTCGCCAACACTGTTAACAGTGGGGTTGGCAACCTGCTGACCTTGAATACGGACATTTTCAGGTGGTGGAAGGAGTACTTTGAGGATCTCCTCCTGCCGTCACCCATTCCCTGGGGTAGCAGAGACTGGGAACTCGGAGTCTGACTCATTCATTACCCAGGCTGAAGTCACCAAAGTGGTCAAAAACCTTCAAGGTGGCAAAGCTTCAGGGGTGGATGAGATGGATTAGAGTCGACAAAAATCACATGAGGGTATTCCCCAAGAGTCCATCTTGGGGCCCCTCCTATTTAATCTCTACATGGTCCCCCTAGCTCAGAATATAAAAAGATAAGTTACCATAACTAGGATCTACCTAACACTGAAATAGGTTTATAATCACCTGGTGACATTGTAATGTTGAGCTTTGTTTCAAACAAAGCTCAACATTACAATGTCACCAGGTGATTATAAACCTATTTCAGTGTTAGGTAGATGCATAGAAAAAATAAATTAATGGATGTGCAACAATTATTTTCAGTTATATAAAAGTATTCCTGAAGTAATTATATTTGAAACAAAAAAAGATTGATTAGGAGTCAGCACACAGCTTCAGTTACTACAGCTAGAAACCACTGATCGAAAGGGGTCGAAAGGGGTAAAACAGATCGATCACTACACCCGGATTTCGGGTGTAGTGATGGACTCTGACCTGTACCTTCAAAGGAACACAAAGGCAATCACCAGGTCTATTGACCAATGTTTCAGCAGGATCTTGAAAAACTCATCCATGCGTTTATTTGTACTTCCATTGATTACTGCAACAGTATCTTCACAGGTCTACCAAAAAGTCAATCAAACTGCTAAAGCTAATCAGAACCCCGCTGCCCGCGTCCTCACTGAGACTAAGAAAGTAAAGCACATGACCCCAGTTCAAAAATCCTTACACTGGCTCCCTTTATCTCAGAGAACATACTTTAAAATACTTCTGTTAGTTTATAAGTCACTGCATGGTTTAGGACCAAAATACATTTAAGATTTATTATTGTATCAACCTTGCAGACTTCTCTGGTCTTGTGGTTCAAGTCTACGCTGAATCCTTAGAATCAGAACCAAACATGGAGAAGCAGCATTCAGTTATTATGTTCCATTAATCTGGAACCAACTTCCAGAAAACTGCTAAAACCCTGAGTTCCTTTAAAGCAGAGGTCATGGATTAGTGGACAAGGGTCCGGATCCGGACCAATGTGCCGTCCAATCCGGACCCAAACTGAACAGAAGCATACGGTCTCTTACAGCACAAGAGTGAGCATACGACTCTTCACTGCAAATGCAGTGGATTTTGGGAAAGCACAAAAAGCCTTTCACTGACTGGGAAATGATCAAAGAATGTATGGAAATTGTGGCAGAAGCTGTGGCAGAAACACAGATGGAAAAGAAGGACATCAACTAAAGGAAAAGGTTAAGCAAATTGCCATGCCTGTCACAAGCACAACAAGGGGAGCAGAATTATACCAAGTTGTACAGACCCAAATCGACTGCCATTCAAAGTGTGCTTAATATTGGTAATTAAATTGGATTGCTCTATTTTGTCCAGCATATGATTTCATGGGCATATGAATAATTGATCAGTAGTTTAAAAAACTCTTGTGTTAATTAAATGTTAAATAAAGATTAAAGAAAATATTTTTGTCTCTTGATTTAAAATGTTCGGACCCCAAAGTGTTTGGATGTGGGAGGAAGTGGACCTTCTGCTATTTTAATTGGGGACTCCTGCTTTAAAGGAACTCTAATCTAATTTGTTTGGAGTTGCCTTTGACTGTTCTGTTTTAACTATTAACTAAAACATCATTAATCTCAGTCTGTAGTCCAACTTTTCTTTACTTTCCTTTACAATGCCATTGCAATGTAATTTTTTAATTTTTTTTGCCACAGCAATGGAACTTTTCTATTGTGTAAAGCACTCCTGTTAGTGAAATGTGTTTTACAATTAAACTTGGCCTGCCTACATGACATGAATGCCGCTATGAAAGCAACCTGGGACACTTTACACCTCAGCAGTGCTAGAGGATGACAGTCTCCATTCCATGCGGCATAGAGGCATTAACTTATTTAAAAGAAGGTCCAACCAATTATTAAGTGCGTAGAAATGAACATATTTTTATGAAGACTGGGTTTTTGTTTAAAATAAAAATTATTTTGTATTAATCTAATTTATTTTCAAAGTTTTGGAGACACTGAAACTTGTGTTTTCATTACCTGTAAGCCATAATCATCAGAATGACAAGTAATAAAGGTTTGAAATATTTGTCTCCATGTGTAATAAACCTATATTATATGAGTTTCACCATCTGAAATGAGTGACAAAAACTATTAAACTTTTTCACGATATTCAAATTTTATTATATTTACCTGTATAGAACTTTCCAAAGTCAATTAATGTTGTGGTGCAAATACGTTTCTGTTATGATTTTAATATTCCTGTAAAACTGAAATTTTCTTGTGAGAAAAATGCATAAAATCTTTAACACAACACTTGTCATCCTGTGAAGATCAATGTGCTGTTTTTTTTTTTTATTTTACACTGGCAGTGGCTTAGAATGATGGATGTTGCTACAACACAAGTACATTTAGTGTGGTAGCTGTGGGGAAGAAAAAGAAATATGCCAAAGAGTGATAATGAGTGCGTAAATTGCTTTATGGGCAACCTACTGTTGCTGCTTTTGGGGATTAGGCCCTTGCCTAGTTATGTAGGAAGCTGGAGTGCACATCCTTATTCCTTTATGAGTCAACAACAAAACAAGTCTGTGGGTGGTAATATCACAATCTGTAAGCCACACGATATCTGAGCCTACTTCTGTTTGAACAAGCTAATTTCATTCTTTGGTAAATTTAGTTTTTATAGTATTTTTGCAGTGTAATGTGTGTGTGTGTGTGTGTGTGTGTACATTAACTTCACAAGAAATAGAAGACAAATAATTAATCATTTCCAAGTAATAACCTCTGTTTGGGAGGGGCTCGGAGTAGAGCCGCTGCTCCTCCACATCGAGAGGAGCCAGTTGAGGTGGCTCGGGCATCTATACCGGATGCCTCCTGGACGCCTTCCTCGGGAGGTGTTCCAGGCACGTCCCACCGGGAGGAGGCCCAGGGGACGGCCCAGGACACGCTGGAGGGACTATGTCTCTCGGCTGGCCTGGGAACGCCTTGGGCTCCCCCCCGGAGGAGCTGGAGGAGGTGTCTGGGGAGAGGGACGTCTGGGTGTCTCTGCTGAGTCTGCTGCCCCCGCGACCCGGTTCCAGATAAGCGGAAGACGACGAGTACGAGTACGAGTACGAGTACGAGTACGAGAACCTCTGTTGAGAAATTAGCTGTGAATGGTGTCAGATGGTGTATCATTTTACATTTTCTAGAACTAGAGGGTATGTTATTGCGTCGATGAAGGTGTTTGACCAACTATGTATGATGCATGAGGATGGCAACAGCCTGTGACAGACTGGCAGCCCGTTCAGGGTGTACCACGTCATCTACCAATGATCTCTGGAGACAGGCACCAAAACAAAAATGGCAACAAACCTTAGTTAGCAATCCTGCCAGCAAATGCTTCAAATTTAAATTGTATATATCACCTTATTTTTCTTGTTGGACATGACTTCTGAGTCTTGTAGATGCTTTCAGATCCTGCAGCTGGCCACATTTATTTGTCAAATTCCAAGATTTGGACCACATTTCTCACAAAATGGCCTCGTTCAGGATTGACATGTTGTTCAGTCAGTCTGAAAACCATTTGGCACAACTATTCTAATTGAAGTCCGCAGTGGATGTCACTGGAGACCAATTCATTGTGATCTAAAACAGCTCTCAGATCCCCCCTCTTAAAGTTCTATGACTTCCTTTTCTCCACAAGGTAAGTGTCTGGGCCAGAGGGAATTTGTCAGTGATTGAAATCATCTTAAAAAATTACAACGTGAAAGAAGCACAGAGCAATATATGGAATTCTACTTCCTTATTTAGGAAAGTAGGCAAACTCCATCTGACAGCATGCTAGTTTAAAAATTGATATGATGATGCCGTGGTGGTGCTTCCAGAAGCAGAATGTGAGTCAATGAATGCAGATCAGGTGACAGTACACAAAATTCTCCATCAATGTCTAAATGCCTTTGAGCAAGGCACCAGATGCCAAGCTGTTCCCAGCTCAGCTCACTAAACAGTCTACGAATGCACAAATGGAGCATGGGGAACTATTTCCATCTCATGTTGACAGTAAGGGTGGCACATGGCCAAATGCAGGACAGAGTAGGAAGTAGTGCAGAAAACATTATACAACATTTAACCAGAGACACTGGGTCTTCTTTGTACTGTTTACAAAGACTGTCATGCATCGGCAGCATGGCAGAGACTAGAGAAGAATATACAAAGAACTGTCTCTCTAGCCCTGCAGCAGTGTAGGAGGACTGGAGCATCAGCTTATGCCAGACTGAGGATTAGTACCTCCACTCAATACACACTCTAGTTCACAGCTCAAAAGCTTTCTATTAGATTAAAAAGCACTTTCGGTGTCATCATGAGCCTGATTGTTTTGTGGTCTTTTCCCATTTATATATTTATTTTTATGATTTTTTCTTCTCTTTTTTTCATTTTGCTGACCGTATCCAAAATTATGAGTCATGTTGTCCCTGTTTCTGTGCATGTTCTGTTCACTGTTTTGAAAAATGAGTCAGACCCAACAGTGAATCAAAGATTGACAGGGCAGACTAAGAGATGTGAACTGAATAAAAAGCAGTCCAGCCTCAACAGAAGAATTAATAAGTTGTGCATGCTTATCCTGAAATCAGAAAAAACAACTGGAAGCTAGAACTTCAAGCAGTTATGAATGGGTTCCAAGCCCTTCCCACCAACTACGCCCCACAGCTCTCCCCCTCCCCACACGTGATGTCACGCGCCCCACCAACCCAGCACGCGATCATCATTTAATATGACCACATTTTCCATAGGGTCAAGTTAGAACTTGCTTGCAGAAGCACTCAGACCTCACATGCTTAGCCATTACATTGCATTGTGGCTAATTCATAGCATTGGAGAAAAACTTAAATTTTCTAAAAATCTTGCTAGAGGAAACATTTCATGACAGAAGTACAATATAAAAGTTCTATGTCCTTAGACCAAATATGTCTTCAAAAGAAAAATGTTTATTCCTATTTTGAGAGTGAACAGAGCATTTTATGCAAATTTCATAAAATCACTATGCCTCATAATTCTCAAAATATTCCAAATTAACCATGTCAATAACGGCAATGATATGCAATGTTTAGAATGGCCATAGATGTAATGGGTTTGCAACAAAAACTATTTAAAGCATTGTTTATGGCCATAATCCATATTTCATCATAAAATTCCCCAAATATTCTCAGATGACCATGACTGTAGAAGGAACAATATGGGTTCTTATTCAAGTGTCTGGATTTCAACCATCATTTCTACAGTACTTGGCTAATTCGAAAATTCTTTAAAAATACATGCACTCACCGGCCACTTTATTAGGTACACCTGCCCAACTGCTCGTTAACCCAAATTTTCTAATCAGCCAATCACATGGCAGCAACCCAATGCATTTAGGCATGTAGACATGGTCAAGATAATCTGCTGCAGTTCAAACCAAGCATCAGAATGGGGAAGAAAGGTAATTTAAGTGACTTTGAATGTGGCATGGTTGTTGGTGCCAGATGGCTGGTCTGAGTATTTCAGAAACTGCTGATCTATGGGGATTTTCACGCACTACCATCTTCAGGGTTTACAGAGAATGGTCCGAAAAAGATAAAATATCCAGTGAGAGGCAGTTCTGTGGGCGCAAAAGCCTTGTTGATGCCAGAGGTCAGAGGAGAATGGCCAGACTGGTTCTAGCTGATAGAAAGGCAACAGTAACTCAAATAACCGCTCGTTACAACCAAGGCATGCAGAAGAGCATCTCTGAACGCATATGTCGAACCTTGAGGCGGGTGGGCTACAGCAGCAGAAGACCACACCGAGTGCCACTCCTGTCAGCTAAGAACAGGAAACTGAGGCTACAATTCGCACAGGCTCACATGTAATGGTGTGGGGGATATTTTCTTGGCACACTTTGGGCCCCTTAGTACCAATTGAGCATCGTGTCAACGCCACAGCCTACCTGAGTATTGTTGCTGACCAAGTCCATCCCTTTATGACCACGGTGTACCCATCTTCAGATGGTTACTTCCAGCAGGAACTGCAATTACCTGAATCAGGTGTGCCAAAGCAGGAAAATCTCCAAAACATGCAGGGCAATGTGCCTTGAGGACCAGGGTTAAAAAAACACTGAACTATAGCATGCTAGAGCTGTAGAGTCTGAGATGTGGCTTTTGGGTGATTTAGAAAGTATTGGGGAATTGCACAGTGTAACACAGGGGAGAATTTGCTGGGACATCCACTTCTGGGAAGAATAGCGACTGTCTTTAATGTTTTCCTCTTCTGAATAACTCACTCTCACTCTCTGGACTCTCTGACGGACTTCATAACCCTTCCTAGGTTAAAGGGCTTGGACAGCTGCATTTCTGTTTTTAGAGATTGCCACATTTGCTGAAGATCAATTAATAAATAGTCCCTGATTAGCAGAACTTGGCTGCTACTGTTAAATTAAATATTATGCAAGATTGGTATGGGATTTTAATGTGTAAAATGACTGGCTGTAGATAATACCAATTCCTTGGTAATGTTAGTATTACTTACACAAAGTGTATCAACTATGGCTCAGTACTTTTTTATTTTAGTCTATGATGTTGCATTTAAAAGCTGTTGCATCTGATTTCAAATTTAGTTTCATATGTACATACATATATTTCCTAAAATTAGTAGGAATCTTAATGGTCAAGAAAATGTGGCAAAATGATTAACTTTTTTTTTACTGGACATTGAGGCATCCTATTTCAATTTCATACCTGCTGTTGTAAGTGAACTTCTGTTGCTGTAAGGAAATTTTAACATATAAAGCATTACTTAACTTTCAACATAATCAGACATCTATTCAGACAGCTATTTAGAGTAAGAGAATGACATGATTCCGTTTCGGCAAAGATTATAGTGGAGGTAAAGAAAAAAATTTACCTTTTTCCAACCCGTTTTCATTTTAAAAGGCCAAACTTCATTTTCATTTATTTTTGGACTGGATGGACATTTCTGCTGTCTGTATGGTAAGATCAGAAGTTCTTATACAAATAACCATAACTAAAACTAGTATTCTTTCTAGATTAGCAGTATCTGTTTAGACTGCAATGCCTGCAAGTATTTATGATTATGAAAAACACACAAACCAGAGTTTTCACTGACTTGGACAAGGTTTAAAAGCAATATTCCCCCATTTTTGAGACGCATAGTGAGTCAGAATTGTTCTTAGGAGTTGCCTCCTCCCCAGGGAGAAATGTTTGACTAAATGTTCAGAAAATATGGGCCTAAAAGCATTGAGTGCATTCAATAATTTCAGTCTGTTGTCCAATTTTGCTTTACTTTCCTTTATCATGCCACTGCAATGTACTTTTTTCATCATGTAAAGCACTCCGAATTGGCTTGTTGCTGAAATGTGCTATACAAATAAACCTGCCTTGCTTTACCTAATACCGCCTGAACTGTGCTGCCTTGAAAATGCATTTGCTAGGTTTTTTTATTTTTATTTTTTTACCAATATGAATCACGGTCTTGCTTTGATAACTACAATCAGGTGTAATTTTCTATGCACTTATGAACACATGTCAATGTATATAGCCTAGTTTTTACACTTTATATTTGATAGTTACCAAACAATCGTCAACAAAAGGCAGTAATACATGGTTAGAACTTGAAAGAGCATTTTTTATTTTGTGAAAATAATATTGCTGTCAGACTCATTGGTTTAGATAGCTACAATATGGCTATCAAGCAGAAGAAAACCGATGTATACAATCAGCCTGGGAAAGAACACTGAATGCCTCAGTCCTGAAAAAAAGAAAAACCTCAACAGAACAATGCTAATTTGGATTGAATAACCACTTTGAAAAAAAGCTTACTGCAATTTGAGACAACAAATAAATTATTGCCATGTACAGTTCACTTCTTTTCATTATAGTGATGCATGAAGTGTCTTAATTATACTTTGAGTGAAATCAAGTCAAAATTGGAAGCAGAATGTTAATAAATGCTTCCTGTACCTACTTTAGCAAAGGCCCAAACAAAATACTAGCATGTTGCTGAGCGCAGTTTGCGTTGCCTTTGGCATGCATAGTTAGAGTGAGTAAGAGATGGTGGAGGTGTAGCACTGCACTCCAACCATGAATAATCCACACTGACAAGGCAGCATCATTTATCAACATTAGGTTCCTATGAAGGAAAGCTGGAAAGCTGAACCAACAGTTACAGGAAAACATTCCTGTTCAGGAGCTAAAATAAGAATCATCTATCTGATCTTTTATTGTGAGCGTTGCCTTTGTGACATAAAAACGTGAAACCCTCGAAAGAATTTAAAAGCTAAATACGACTTTGGAGTCTAGGATTATTTATAAACCCTCTCTGGGATGTGTGTTGTTAGATGAGCTTATCTCTGTGTTAAATCCTGGGCCGAGTATTCTCATTTATTTAATACTATAAATAGCATTGGAAATATGAACAATAACATTAAAATCCTGCAAATGGGTTTTCTAAAAGACAAAGAAAATAGGTTACTGCACAAACAGTATATTACTGTGAAAGAAAATTATTTTCCTAGATTTCATATTTTTCATTTTTATGAAATGATGTGTTGGGGAAAAATCATTAAATTATTTAGTTCAGCTACAAAATAAATGCAAGAGGTTTTTACTTTGATTACAAAAAAAAAACACCATCAACACAAATCAACACCATAGACTGGGCTATCTCACTAAAAGTCAAACAGTGCTCGATTAGGCCCATCTGGATGGCTAATCTGGGTGGGTGGTCAAAATGAATTGGTGTTAACCTTGAGTGAAAATACCCTAGTTTCACTTTATTTCAACAAAAATTTAAAACACTGATGTATAGGATGATACAATCACTTCATTTAAAACACAAAAGCAACATTTATTCCTTCTGCTTCTAGAATAACATAGATTATTTCAATTATAATAATGTTATCCATAGGCTTTTTTGTTGTTATTTTGATTCTTAAATACTATCCAAAGCATAAATATAGAATCAATGGCCATAACATTTTGTAAAACTTTCCAATTGCAGAATGTACTTTTTTATATTTTACAAGCTGATATTAGCTGGTTTATTAGTCAATAAAGTCTGCTTCACATTCATGCTGTTTGTAACTTGCCAGATTAAGTTTCAATAGCACATTATCTATATAAGAGTAATGGATGGTTATTGTATTAAGGCATGACTGTCCATGATTGTGGTGAGTGGAAATATTTCTTAACAGCTGAGTTTGTCTTTGGTTGCATTATGACTACATAACCCGAAACATTTTTCTTTCGAAATGCAAGGTTCTAGAACTTTTCTTTTTAACTTGGCCTTCAGTTGTTTCCACAGGACTAAAACCTCAGCTGTTTATGTAAATTATGTCCGCTGAGGCTGAGAGGGCAGCACAGTTGATGCTTTCAGATTCACAGATCTGGAGGCACACGTCTCTGCCTTACGTACTTATGTACCAAACCATGGGCAGATCTAGAGAGGTGGCATGGGGTGGTGGCTGCCACAGCAAAAGCTCAGCAAAGTGAAGGACCAGTCTGTGTGGTAAGTTGTAATGAAAGGACAAAGGTGTAATAGATTCATTTTGAATGAAGAAATATCGATGATCATCAAAAGTACTGTGCCCATGGAGCTGTAATAGTCATTTTAAGACAATGCAAATTGGACTGATTAACATGGCCACCAATGCTTTGCCCGTATACATATAACCGTTACAATATGGCTGATAAGGTGTGTGTTTCCTTAAATCCCTTAACTCTTTATGACCTACCATAGAACAAGTTCGCCAGAGCATAGTTTTACATTTGTACATGCTGTAGAGCCATTTTTTGGAGCATTTCAATTTGCTATACATCAATACAACCCTTACATCCTTTTCTTTGCACATATTTTCCTAAATATAGAAATAGCATAGCTGTATCCCTCAAATATTGCAATATAAAAAAGTTGCACCAAACTCTCTCAAACCACAGGAAATTTATTTGGAGTGTTTCCATAACTTCATTTTTGAAATACACAAATTTTTATGAACAGAGATAAAAATGAACATAAAATGTACATTGTGAAAAGTTTGAGAAAAGATAATATGTACATCAAAATAAACTATTAACAGAAGTGTAATTAAATCTCTAAGTGTGACAGATACCAATGAGCACACATATATGTTCATAAGACCATCTTCAAACAATAAAAAGTGCAAAAAACAATGAAAATGTAAGTGAAAGTGCGAGCGAAGTTTACCGCGAAAAAACTACAACTTCGGGCAAGAAAAGACCACTCACAGGAAAAAACACCCGGGAAATGACATTACTTCCGGTTGTTGCGGGCATTGGTGCGAAAGAAAACCATGTGATAGTTAATCCACCAATGTCATCACGCATATTCCGATGTAGGAAGTACACTACGGTGTGGATTTTAATGTTTGTTATTTGCGATTTTTTACTGGATTTCTGCAACAGCTTGTGGAAAATAAAAACTGTGCGCTGGGACACGTGGTGAGTAGAATATTTAAGTTGAACTCTTCGGTTTTATTTGCAAAAGAAAGTATTGTTCTAGCTTATTTAGTCGCAATTCCACAGACGTTTAAAAATAGATATGCAAATGGAAGAGTTAGCCGCCCGCCGGTCATAAAGAGTTAAATTTATAATTTTTTTAAATTACAAAATCATTTAAATATTGTTCTGATTGTTATGACAGTGGACGAACAAGTAAGTTACTATTATGCTGGGTTCATGGATGGGGTCCAGGATGGGACTGAGGAAGAGAGGGAGGTGGTTCTTAGGCGAAGTAGTATTTGCCAATCAATGATAATGATGATGTAGATGAGATTGGTTCTTACTGTTTTCAGAGATAGTGGAGTTCCAGGAGCGAGGTAAGTGTATCTAGAGAAGCTGAGGTTAGCAGGTTGTGTTGAGTGATGCTGGTTGATAGAGGTGAGGAGATTAACAGAGGGAATCTCGGAATAGGTTCTCCAATGAACTCTGATGATGACAAGTCAGCAGACTAAGATCTAGGAAGAAACCAAGGACTGGAGCAAGGCTTTCTGGAAGGAGGACAACAAGGATGTAATCTGAGAGACATAAGAAAAACACGATCAACAAATGATAGGAGGCCTGATTACCTCTCAGTTAGTAAGCACGATCTGGCATCTGCCACAGGGAACCTGCTCCTCTTTAAGTGTTCTGATTGGACTTGATGAGCTGAGAGTAATCACCTGCTGGACCCACTGCCAGAATTGCTTCGAGGCCAACTGGTAGTCCTTCTCCATGGCCTCACCGAACTCCTTCCAGGGCCGAGTTTTTGCCTCTGCCACAGCCCGGGCCGCAGCACGCTTGGCCTCACGGTACCCGTCAGCAGCCTGTGATGGAATTTTCTTATCAAAGTGAGAGAGAAGTCAGCTCATTAATAGACAAAGGCCGGACTTTATCTTTAAAAGGTTTATTCAAAGGCATACAGCGTTTGAAGACTCTGTCACTAAGCAAGTCAGATAAACAGAGTAACAAACACAAGACACACACATGTATTTCTACCAAAAAGCAAAGTGTCCTCTCAACTTCAAAGAGTTTAGTTTTATGGCCCCTAAACCCTTCCCAGGTCAGAGGTTACAAAGTTATTCATGAGGGCCCCATCTGCCCTCCCTCAAAACATAACACTTTAGGGTGTGTTAACCATAAACCTTCTGGTAATGGATTTAGAGTCCATCTGCTCTAAATAACAGAACACTAATAAAAACACAGAGGTTAGAGGAGAAAGGTAAATGAAGTTCATAGCACTTAAAAAAAGAATTTACATTACAAGCCTTAGGAGTCCCACAAGCCAACTACAGCTGATAGGACTCCTTCTTCAGCTTGACAGCATCCCTTACTGCAAGGGTGTCCACCACCGGGTTTGGCGAGGTGACATTCCACATCCCTAGAGCCAGCCCAAGCATCCAGAGATCGGGCCACCCAGGTCCCCACCTTCGACTGCTGCCCAATCCTCTTTGCACCGGTCCCTCATGGTTACCCCTGCGAGGAGCAACCCTGCCACCAGGCTCTCTCCGACGAGTCCCGACCAAAGGCCTGGCTCCAGGGTGGGACCCTGGCTCCGGCGTACCGGGCGACGTCACGTGCCTCGATTGAGGGGGTTTAGCCTTAACCTAATAACTATTTTGATAAATTTTAGGAATGACAGTGAGAAGAACAAGTATTTGACACACTGCCGATTTGCAAGTTTTCTTACTTGCAACGCATGTAGAAGTCTTTAATTTTTATCATAGGTACTCTTCAACTGTGAGTGACAGAATCTAAAACAAAAATCCAGAAAATCACATTGTGATTTTTAAGTTATTAATTTGCATTTTATTGCATGCCATAGGTATTTGGTACATCAGAAAAACAAAACTTCATATTTGGTACAGTAAACTTTGTTTGCCATTACAGATATCAGACATTTCCTGTAGTACCTGACGAGGTAGCGATTTTGGACTACTCCTCCATACAGGACTTATCCAGGACTTATACAGGACCTGTATAAGTCCTGGATGGAGGGAAGGTCAGCCCTGATTCTCTCTGCAGACCTGATTATTCGTTGCAGTCTGGGCCTGTCCTGTTTTGTGGATGAGCCAAACCACAATGAGATGGATGAAGACAGGACAGACTGAATGATGGCAGTGTAGAAGATGACCAGCAGCTCCTGTTGAATGGTTGAACTTCTTGAGTTGCCTCGGGAAGTACAGTCTCTGCTGGGCCTTCTTCCGAACAGTGTCTATGTGTGAGGACCATCTCAGGTCCTCAGAGATGGTGTTTCCTAGGAACCTGAAGTGGTCCACAGCTGACACGTTGTTGTTGAGGATGGTGAGGGGGTTGTATCGGGGTGGTTTTCTCTGAAAGTGCACCACCATTTCCACAGTCTTGAGTGGGTTAATTTCAAGGTAGTTCTGACAACACCAGTTTACTAGCCAATCCACCTCCTGTCTGTATGCAGACTCATCACTGTCCTGGATCAGACCAATGACAGTGGTGTCATCTGCAAGCTTCAGGAGTTTCACGGAGGAGTCTGCTGAGGTGCAGTCATTTGTGTACAGGGAGAAGAGAAGTGGGAATAGAACACACCTCTGGGGGGCACCAGTACTTATTGATCTGGTGCGGGAGAAGATGCTCCCAGTCTCACCTGCTGCTGTAGGTCCGTCAGGAAGCTGTTGATCAACTGACAGGTGGAGGCTGGGACGTTAAGCTGGGTGAGCTTCTGGTGGAGGATGTCTGGCATGATGGTGTTGAAGGCCGAGCTGAAGTCTACAAACAGGATCCTGGCATACGTCCCTGGATGGTCGAGGTGTAGCAGGATGAAGTGTAGACCTAAGTTGACAGCATCATCTGCCGACCTGTTTGCTCGGTAAGCAAACTGCAGGGGGTCCAGCAGGGGCCCTGTGATGTCTTTCAGGTGCTTCAACACCAGCCGCTCAAAGGATTTTAGGACCACAGACATCAGGGCTACAGGCCTGTAGTCATTTAATCCTAGGATGGTGAGTTTCTTGGGCACTGGGATGATGGTGGATCGTTTGAAGCAGGAGGGGACCTCACACTTCTCCAGTGACTTGCTGAAGATCCGGGTGAAGATCGGGGCAATGGGGAGACGTTATCAGGTCCTCCAGCTTTCTTTGTCTTCATGCGTTGAAAGAGCCTATTTACATCTTCCTCAAAGATCTTTAGTGCAGGCAGATGATCGGAAGGTAGGGGGTTGGTTGCTTTATGGGAAGAATTTGTTCCTGAATGGGATGTGGAGGAGATGGGTTGAGGTGCAAACGGCTTCCTGTCATGTCTGCAGTAGAAGCCATTCAGACGTTTAGCCAGGCGAGGATTCTGTTCGGGATGGGTGGGGGGGCTCCTATAGGCAGTCAGGTTTCTCAGAGCGGTCCATACAGCCAAAGCATAACCAGTAGAAAAGCTGGTCTTTGGCTTCTCACTGTAGCTTCTCTTAGCTGCTTTGATCTCCTTTGTTAGTTTGTTCCTGGCCTCCACTGCTGTGAGCTTCTTCCTTCTGTTCCTTAAGTTTTGTGTCTTCTAAAATTTTTCAAATATTTTTAAGAAGCTAAAAGATATCCCACCCGAGGGCCCTCATACACAAGTAGGCTGGAAAATAAATGTTTGGTGAAGCTAGAGTCTACATATTTCAAGCGAAATGATTGCCCTGTTGAATTTGTAATGTGCTTTAAACACATTTTGAAATATATGAGAGAAGTAAAAGAATGGTATGAAAAAGTATAGTTTAAGAGTCTTAGATGTTCGTCACCTGCCCAGCACAGCACCAACACAGTGATAAATATGCGAAACAATGCATTTCATAATTCCAGGTAAATTTACTAAACTCCCCATAAGCAATGCAGATAACATGCAACCTCTTTGCAGTAAGGGTCCTGTAGAGACTTGAAGCAATAACCTTCTCTGTGCCTAAATAACTTTTTTCTGACTCCATTACTCTGAAACACAGTTCTTTGTCAATAATTTAGACGAAGTAACCAGGTAGAATATGATCAGTTCTTCAACTCTTGATTTCATCAGACTGGGTTTGGAGCTCGGTCCCTGGCTACACATGTTCAGATTTGCAGTTAAATTTTGCTGGCTCACCCTTTGAATGGAGCTTAGCGGTACAAATGCTACACTTTCAGCAGACGCCTCTGCAATTCTAGTTAAGCTATGGTGCCAACATTATAATGCCTCTGAAGCTTTCTCTGTATGCCAGGTAGTTAGGTGGCAATAAGCTGGAACTGGTCAGAACTTTATTGCAGCAGTGCTGAAACATTTCAGGGGCATTAAATCAACACCTTTTAATTATTATTATTTATGACTGTGACCAACTTCACCATCTGGGGAATGTATTATTTAGCTTCAATTAAAACACACACACACACACAAATTTGAGCCAGTTGTACTGAATAAAACTGAAAAAAATATATTGATGCAAAAATATTTAATGACATTTGCATTATGTAATGCTGAAAAACAGAAAAAGCCAAGGGACAATTTTGATAAATATCTTAACTGTTTGCGACAGTTTTTGGGATCTTGTTTTCACATCCACATGACCTTTCCTACCTAAACATGGCTTGGCTTGGTGTAGCCTGCACAGCACATTAAATTAAATTAAAAGGGTATATGGTTTTCAAATAGTTTTAAAAGCTGAAAAGCGTAGCTGGTATTTGCCATAATGGAAAACCAGGTGACTCTAGACCAGGCAGTAATTACAGAGGCTGGGTTATGGTTTAACAGGTTTATTAAAACACAAGATAATACAGCAGAGTAGCTTGGGGGTTTGATTTTTTCGGGTCGGTTCACTAAGGAAGAGAGATGGGTGAGTATGGATTGCAGAGGAGAACAAGAACCCAGAACCCATGTTAAGTATGCCTTACTGTCGTGGGTTGAAGGAGTATGTCCGGAGGAGGCAAGTAATGTCACGGAGACTGAAGTTGACAGGTGAGGTGGTGGTGTTGCATGCGTTTCTCCCTGTTGTTCCTTTCTCCATATGGCGGTGTGAGATGTTGGAGGGTGGACAGGCAGAGAGGCGAAAGGCAGGAGGTCCGGGGAAGCGGTAAGTACCTTCCTTGGGCAGGCAGGTTCCAGGTGGCAGGAGGAGGCTTTCTGTAGAAAAAACACAGTTAAGTGCCTTAACCAACAGCAGACTTGGGCATGAGACATCAGACACGACAAAATCCAGGTCTTGGTCCTCAGGGTCTGAATCACTTTAAAAAAAGCAAAAAACTCAGGTGAGTAACAAGGTCGAGGCTACAAAAGTAACAGAGCTAGGTCTGCTGGTCTGATTACCACTCTGGGCGAGTAAACAATCTGCTTAAGAAGGCTGCCTTGATGAGTCCTGATAATATGCAGCAGTGAGGCTGCACCTGCCTGCCGCACCGTGCATGAGGAAAGTAAGAGATAGAGAGAAAAAAAACACACCAGCACACCACACAAATCTGTGCTCAGCTCCGTGACATGACAGTATTTAGACCCTATCAGTCAATACTTTGTACAACCATGTTTAACCAGAAGTCTTTTTCATCTGAAGACTGAGATTTTTACCCTCTTCTCTAAATGGCTCAAGCACACTTGAAAACTATTTTTAAACTTTGCCACAAATTCTTAATTGGATTCAGGTCAAAACGTTGACTGGGCCATGCTAACACTTGAATAAACCTTGACTTAAACCACTCCATTTTAGCTCTGTCTGTATGTTTGTCATTAGCAACTGTATGTTGAATGTTTTTGTCCCACTGGAACCTTTCTTTTGCAGTCTCTAACAACTTTTTTTCTTTGAGGTTTGTTATTTATTGACCAGATTCCATGTCCTTGCTGAAGAAAAGCATTCCCACAGCATAACCCTGCCAAAACCAAGTTTCACAATGGAGATGGTGTGTTCCGGAGGATATGTTTTGCATGTCGGACAAAATGTTCAGTTATGGTCTCAGCTGACCAAAACCCTTTCCTACACGTTTGCTGCATCACACTGCAGACAGGAGTTATTCCATAAAGGCTATATTTTTGGAGTGCACCCTTAACAGCTGTCTGGATTGTGGATCACTGCAGCTCCACAGAGTTACACTGGGACTCTTGCCTCTCTAATTAATGCTCTCTTTGCCTGACCTGGTAGCTTAGGTGGATTGTCATGTGTTGGGGGGTTTGCAGTTGTGTAATTCTCAATTTTTAAACCATAGATCTCTGTGAGATGTTCAAAGCTTGGGATATTGTTCGATAGTCTAGCTATGCTTTAAACTTCCCCACAACTTTATTTCTCACCTGCCTGTTGTTTTTATTGGTTCCTATAATGTTCATCACTGAAGATGTCCCCAAGAAGTACGAGAAAGTTTATTAAACTTTTTAGTATCTGCCGCAGCCAGCGGCATTCAGGAAAGACTAGATGACATAAATGAACCAAATGGAGACAAGTGGAGAGACAGTTCATAGCACGGAAGTTGAGGCAGCAAGGGTAGTACCCCAGGCTGGAGATTCTGTAAAGGACCACACCCCTAGTGATTCCTGAGAGGGGGGTGGGGGGGTGGATGCGTAATCCCAACAGGGCAATGGCCAAGCAACTGGACAAAAGTTAACGACCACAGTCTGTATCTGTGGCAAGGTGTGCAAAAACCTGAGGGGCCTCAAGATTAACCAGACCAAAATTATTTAAATTTAGTTGATTGGGACAAGTACTGAAGTACTGCACATAAGTCTGAGTTGAAAACGGCAAGGGACAAGGACAGGTCTGCCCTCTTAGGAATTCCCTGAATTCCTAAGAGGTTGGCTCATCACGTTTAGGCGAGCTGAGTTGCACTGAAGGAGAGGGAGGGAAAGCACCCAAAAGTTCAAGGCATTCATTTCCAACCCATTTAGATTCACCAGGACACTACTGGGACAGAAGAAAAGTGGCAACCTAAAGTGCTCTACAAAGGCGATAAACCACTATCTCAACATTATGTTCTGTGACCTCTTTAAGAGAGCAAGTCCTTGGTCCATGTCAGCCTTCAGACCCGATGGTCCTGTTTAACACCTCTGGGCTCACCATGAAGGAGGTCAAGGAAGCAGTGACGGTCTATGAGTAGTGCCCAAGGCTACTTGTGCAACTTTGAAAGATATTAAAAGGGATCTGGCAAAGATGAAAAGTTAACGCACAATAAAGGCATGCTGATGGGGCCTGGATACCAAAAGAAGAGAACTCTAGTACCATCAAGCAGTTCCGTATCATCTATCTGCTCAGTGTCAAAGGGAAGATCTTCCTAAGGATTGTGTCCCAACAGCTAGCAGAGTTCTTTCTGAAAAATTGATACATCAACAACTTATTACAAAAGGAATAGTTCCAGGAATACCTGAGTGCCTAGAGAACACAGGTGTCGTAACACAGCTGATTTGTATAGCAAATGAAAGCAGAGGAGACCTTGCAGCAGTCTGGCTAGACCAAGTAAAGGCCGATAGATCAATACCACACAGTATTATTGAAAAAGTACTGACAAGTGTCAGAAGCAATCCAAAAACATCTGAAATACTACAACAACTTCCAGTTATGGGTTCAATCAGGTTTATCAACATCTGTGGGGCAGCACCTATAGAAGGGAATATTTGCTAGCTGTACATTCCCATTACCACTCTTCTCCTTGCCAATGAACATGATTATTATTAGCTGTGTTGGAATGTAGAGGCACGATGACCAGATCTGGAGCCTGGCAAATCCCCATGTTTATGGACGATCTAACCATGATAAGAACCTTCTTGCCTAGGTTGGAGCGATTGAAATCTTGGGCGAGGATGAGCTTCAAGTCCTCCAAGTCCAGGTTGCTGGTCCTGAGGAACAAAGACTAGAAAGCCAGTCACTTATGCTTTATCACTACAATTGGCAGAGTCAGCATATACATAATTGGCTTACTAGAAATGTACATGATTGATTACTGAATACTGTATTTTGATTTTTTTTGTGAACATACTTTCTAGATTAGATCAGGCTGAAGTGTATTTTAGATAACTTTATAATAATGTGTTTGTTGGGGTTTGGGATTGTGGTTGCTGTCTTCCCTCTGTGGACCATCAGGTGTCGCCGTTGAGTATGGCGCAGTGAATCCTGTGATAGGTGTTTCACATCTACAGCTGATTGTGCCTGCCTGGGGAGGAGTATATAGGAGCCTGCTGCCAGTCCTTCGATGCTTGAGTGTTTTGCCTGTGCGGTAAACTTCAAGCCTCAAGTTTTGTTTGACCTTTTGTTAAAGAAGACTTACCTTGTGTTTTTTTCCCAGCTTCAGATTCAGTACCTGTGAGGTGTGGGCGGATCCCCAACCTAAATCCCAAGACTTACAAATTGACTGCTCGGACTCTACGGATTTCACGTTCTCGGCTGCGGCTTGGCTCCATACCTCCGAACCCTGGCTTCCTGTGAGTTAACCACGTCTGCCTTTGTTTATGTGCTGTTCCAACCTGCCTTCGGAGACTCCCTGGACTCACACTTCCGAAGGCTCAAACAGTACCTTCCCTGTGTGGATCATCAAGAGACAAGTAAGCTACTGGAAACTAAGTAAGGAATTCAGTGCTTGCTCTGAGTTAACCTGCCTGCACTCTTCTTCCCAGAAGTTCCTGTTAACCTGGTCAGCATCCTGAGCAACCCCGACTGTGGTGTATTTTCTAACCTGGCCAGTCTAAATGAACTGTTAAACTGCCTTTGTCTCTTGATTGTGGTTGTGCATGTGGGTCAAACAGTTAACGAAAGCTATGACAGTGTTGGGCTTGAAGTAAAGTATAACCTTAGAATGGGCTCATAGATTAACTAGTTGTTTTGGTAAAGTGGATGAAAGGCAGAAATCGCCTACAGTCATATAGTGCTGACCAGTATTAAATGTGTTGCTTTCTACTAAAAGACTACTTTATCCCTCAAAACTAGTAAATACATGCTGTCTCATTTTATTTTCCCATGCTTGACAGCTTCAGAGTTTTTTTGGCATCCAGCTATTGGAAATATAAATCCCAAAGCTTTTTTTTTTTTTTCTTGGCAGCATGAACATTTGATCTAATAAGTGGTTCTTGTCTACCCTTCTCTGCTGTTAGCATTTTCTGTTTACATTTGACTTATTTTTACTTACTAACGGCTACCACACTGTTTTTATCTTGCCAAAACATGGTCTTACTGTAGCTAAAAAGATGTTATGCAGTGACATCTCCATCTTGTTACTTTTTATTTTCGCAAAACAAAATGATCTCTGCCTCATACACTGCCCATGAGTGGTCAAAAAATTATTAGCTTAATTGGAAAATAGACTGGCTTCCCCTTCTGTAGGAGCCACAGTATCATTTCAGCATACCAAGGTGAGTGACTATTCATCGGTCATGACAGAGCATCTGCATATCATAGCATGAGAATAAGTAATGTTATTAATGGTGCATCACTATGATGTTTGAGTAGCCCTTGCATAATTTTCCCACAGTGTGCCTCTAAACTTTGGCTTTGTTTGACTTGTAAGGTTCAGATATTGCTGTTACATGTGTGCTGCTTGTCCTTTCAATGTTTTCCCGGCAATGACAGCAATGTAGCCATTGGTGGTGAAGAGATGCTCCCCTCCAAACCCACCAAAGAGGTGTGTTTAATGACAGGAAAATTGTTAAAAACAGTTGCTGCCCCACACAGCACGACTGCAATAACAATGCCAATTTTCCTAACATCCAAACATTTTGAAGGGCGGGCAGAAAAAAAAGTCTATGTACCAATTTATTTATTTAAACCTAAAGACAGTGAGAACAGTACCTGCCAATGCTTTTAGTGCTTTTTCCCACCTATAGTGCATCTAATTTGGTCTGAATCAGTTAAGTTTATTAACTTGTGATTCATTTTCCTTTCACACAGAAATTTCCAAGCAAACCAAAGCCTGTCATTACAAACTATGCGAGATGTTCAGTCCATTTATTGGTTATTGGTCAGATATACGGGTGGGAGTACGAAATGTAAATACAGATGGCAGATATTGTCTGCTGGTAAGTTTCTTAGGCTTTAAGGCTGTCTTCTTTGCATCCTTAAAAAGGTGACCACATGGTAAGCAAAGATGTTTTGACACAGTCGATGATTGCTGAATCACAGCTCCCACATGCATCCAGTGCAACAAATGTCCATCCTGATTTAGAGGAATATTGAGGACTGAACAGGCAAAGAAAAACTTATTTCACAGAAGAAAATTAAGCCTTCTAAGTTAATCTGATTTCTCTTTTTTTATTTACCATCACCATTTTTTCCATTCTAAGAAAAACAATGACCCGTACTCAGTAATATCCCTGTTTGTGAGAAATTGTATGTAGCATAATTGATTCTGTGCTCCTAATTTAAATGAAGATAAAAGTTTTGTTGCCTTTGTTTACTGCCATACAGAACATTTGGCACAAACTCAACAATATTTTAATAAGCTTCTCATGCTCCAAATGATAAATTGACAAGATAGCAGAATAAATTAACAGTGAGGAGGTGACAAAAAATTCAAATAAATTAGCTGAGACACTGATGAGAACAAAAACAGCCTAGAGAAATTCTGAGACTAGCAGCATTTCTTCTCCTTTTTAAAAACCTTGTAAGCTTTTGATTTAATCCTGAACAAACTGAGTAACAAAATGAAAAGATTATCACTGCCTGCTATTTCAGTTAAGACATTTAAAGTACATGGAACAAAACATTCTTAGACAGCATAAGGGTTTTTTCTGACAAGCTGATTAATTTATGTTATCTATCAGTCACTTAGCTTAGTGTCTCAATAAAAAGTTCCTTCCAAAAGATCTTATACCCATTCAACTTTTTTTGTTTTGTCATCCTATAACCACCAGTGTCTTAACCAGTGTTTTAACTTTCACGTGATAGATCAACATGAAGTGAAAAAGGGATAGAAAATAATAGAAGGAAGCCTTTATTGAAGGAAGGCCATAAGAAGTCTGGTTTGCAGTTTGCCTGTGCTGCATTAAGTAATGTGCAGTTTGCACATTACTTAATACAGCACATTTATTCATGCAACCTGCTACAGCAATTTTCTTACAGCAAAACATAAGGTTGCATCAAGATTGCAACATTTTACAGAAACTTACTTTGACCGGCGCTGTTTGTATTTATTTAACAACTAGCACATGATTGAACATGCTGTGTATTTTCCCCTTTATTGGTTGAACATTGATAAGTCAGCACCGCTCTCCCCCATCTTATTATCTGTGGTTAAAGCACATAATAGAGGTCGGCCTAAAGCAGAAAGCCAGACGTGAGATGTTTCTATGCCACAGGATAAAGAAGCAGACAATTGAGTCCCAGTTTTCATGGGGTTTCTATCCATTTCTATTTACCTTTAGCAGGATAACAAGAAGGGATCAGATGACTGTTTTCAGAGAGCTAAGAGGGATAGCAGCTTTATATTGCTCTTCAAAAGCTGTCACCTATAGCTCACCTTCTCAAGGTTGGAAGACATGATTGAGGAGGTAACATCCTCAAAACCAGTATATAAAATTGTACCGTTTGAGTCATAAATTAGGAAAAATTAGGAAAACAAATAAAATTCCCTGGTTTTGTGAGCTAGTGAGTTAATGATAATTCATCCAACTAAATTCACAGAACTATAAGCCATGCACTCCACAAATCTGGCCTTTCTGGAAGAGAGGCAGGTGATTATTGAACGAAATGCACATGAAGTCCTGATTGCAGTTTTTTATAAGCCACAGAGGGAAACCGACAAACAAATGGAGGAAGAAACAAAGAGTAAAACAAAAAAGCAATGCTTGTTACCATGAAAACACCATTCCAATGGCAAAACGTGGTGGTGGAATCATAATAATTTGGGGACGACAGGGAAATCCTGGAAGAAAACCTGTTAGAGGTTGCAAGAGACTTTAGATTGTATTGTCCCAAAGGGAAAATTCTTTTCCACAGAGAAGCCCCTAGACTCTCATTTAGACTGAGGTTGCTGTGTTTGAATGTCCTAGGTCTAGACCTATTTCCAATTGAGAATATATCTCATGACTTGAAATTTGACAATAATAGGTGTTTTTTTAGGCAAACTTGCTTAGCCTGAGTTTTTTTGCAAAGACGAACGTGTTAAGAATTTCTGTCCTTAGATGCTCAACGCAGGTAGAGACATACCACAAAATATTTTCCAAAGGAATTGCAGGGGTGTTTCTTCAGTGTATTAATTCAGGGTGGTTGAATTCAAATGCACAGCACACCTTTTAGATTTGTGCTTGCACTCACACTTAAGCACTATTTTTTTTGCTCTACTACATAAACTTCAAATGAAATATATTGAAGATTGTGGCTATAATGACAAATTGTGGAAAGGGTTAGGATGTGTAAATCCAACAAAAACTGCTTCTCAAACAAAAATGTAACATAAGGCATATTCATCTTGAATTAATGGCCTTTTAGCATGATGAAAACTCTGTAACACAACAGACTGACAGTCATTACTCTGGAAGCAGGCCATACCGATAGGACAGTTTACATATTTAATCGTATTTACCTAAAAAGACCCAGAATAGACTGTCACTTGTCTATTTTCTTTAGTTTAGTTCAGTTTTTTAGATGTATTGTTTTATTCAGATTTTGCAGGGTCCAGCAGTGAACATACACTAATCAGTAAGTGTGTAGAATTGCTGAGAATCCATATTAACAGATGGAAAAATGAACTATAGGTTTCTATAACAACAAAGGCCTTTTTGTGCTTCTTACACTCAGAGACAGGGTCAGATAACAGATTACTCATGATGAATCTGAATAAAGAAAGCAATAGAGGAGGACCTAAAAGCTGCATTTACCGTGGGCCTATACCAGAAATAGTTGACTTAAGCTTGGGTAACAGACTGTCCTCTACTGTAAAAAAGAACAAGTCTTTCCAATGTAAAAAACTATATTGCTGTGTTACTGTGTTATGGAAATTCTTTTATTTAGTGCTCTAAAGTGTTCCAAAGTGCTGTGAACTTTTATTTACCTCTCTCCTCTGACCTCTGTGGTTAGTACTTCTAGAGGAGTTGGTCTGTAAAACCATTATCAGAAGTTTAATGGTTAAAACACACACTGGTTGTGTCTGAGGAAGAGCAGATGGGTGCCCTCATAAATAGCTTTGTTAGTCTAGAGGACCATGTCTCCAAATTCTTTTAAGTTGAGGTAACACCTGCATACTGTTTAAATACTGTCTGTAAACTGTGCTCCGGGCTCTGCTTTACTGACTTGTCAGTGACAGGGTCTTCAAACGCTGAATGCCTTTGAATAAACTTATAAAGACAAAGTCAAGATTTTCTCTTGTTGTGAGTTAATTTCTCTCTCACTTTGATAAGAAAAATTCCCATATAATTTGCCATCATGAACAGATCCGACGTGCCAGAGGAATCCGCAGGAGGGGATACGGACGCCTGGCCAGCCTGAATCTCAGTCCATCTCCATTTTACCGTAGTGGAGTCCTATAGAGCTTGCCTGTGGCTTCTGGCTGATCGGATCCGAACTATTTGTCTTCAAATATATCTGGGTGAGAAGTTGCTCTGTATGATATAATGTATATTATTTTTTTTATTAGACATTAACCATGATCTCCTAATTAATTAGGTTCCGGAGTTGGGAGAAGGAGGACATCGGCTGATTGGTGACAATAAGATAAAGCAAAACAAAGGGTTTTGCGGGTGGTTTTTACAATTTTCTACACCTTATAAAAGAGAAAAGCCAGTGGGCAGATGTGCCGCTGAACGGGTAAAAATAGTTCCGGAATCAAAGGCATCAGGGGTGTGTCCTTCTCAAGACTCTGGGATTTATAAAATAATGAGAGGAAAAGGTGGGGATGATTGTGTTAAATGTGCTTTAATTTGGGAAGATAAGTTTGGCTTTCCACAGGGTGAAAATTTGAGTGTAAATAGTTAAAAAAATAGTTTAAATAGTTTAAAGTAAAACAGTTGATGCATGGAGATGAGAAAAATAAAAAAAAACAACAGAAAAAGATTAAAAAAGCACAGAGTGCATCAATTAAGGGGTTAAAGAGTTAAAACTTTCCTGCAGGAAGTTTAGTTTGTCTTAAATACTGCAATCAGTCGGAAAAGAAGGTAATAGTGAAAAGGGACATTAGAGATGGGAAAAGAAAGTTGTTTTAGAAAGGAGTATAGTGCATGTTATGGAAGGAAGTGACAGGCATGTGGACAACTGAATGACTGATAATATTTCTGTGTGCAAAATCTGAACCTATGCTAAACTTTTTCTTCTGTCTTTCACACACACATATATGGGATTTGAGTGCAACATCTGCGTTTTTGACTTTAGACTTTAGACTACTGCCCTTCCCAAGTTACTCCACCAGAGACGCTTCTTCAGCATGACCTGAAAGAGAGATAGTCTGCTGCCTGCTTGCTGCAAATCACTGTGTGAGTTTCCACCAGAACGAAACTCAGAAGAAGTCTGCCCCCCCCAAAAAAACCTACTGAGATGGATGACGATCCATGACATGACTGCTGTTATGGAAATTCTTCTATTTAGTGCTACAAAGTATTCAAAAGAGCAGTGAACTTTTATTAACCTCTCTTCTCTGACCTCAGTGTGTTTATTAGTGTTCTGGTATTTAGAGTAGATGACCTCTCTAGCCATTTGCTGAAGAATTATGGTTAACACTTCCTAAGGGGGGGCAGATGGGGTCTTCATTCATGATTGTCTTATCTCTGTCCTGGGGAGGTTTAGGGGCCATAAAGTTAAACTCTTTGAAGTTGAGACAACACCCTCATTCTGCTATAAATACTGTCTGTAAAATGTGCTCTGGGCCTCTGTTTCACTGACACGTCAGTGACAGGGTCTTCAAACGCAGAAATGCCTTTGAATAAAACTTATAAAGACAAAGTCCGGATTTTCTCTTATTGTGAGTTAATTTCTCTCCCACTTTGATAAGAAAAATTCTATTTAATTTGGCGTTCACGAACAGGATCCGATATGCCAGAGAAACGCAGGGGGGGAACAAGGGACGTCTGGGCCAGCCTGGGGGCGTTGTCTTCAGTCCCTCCATTTTACGGAGGGGGGGCCGGGGTGCCTGCCCTGCGGCTTTCTGGGCCTGATCGGATTCGGAATATTTGTCTTTAAAATGTATCTGGGTGAGAAGTTCCCTCTGTATGAAAATAATTTTTAAATTTTAATTTTTATTACATTTTTAAACCATCATCTTCCTAATTAATTGATTAGGTTTCCGGAGTTTGGGGAGAAGGAGGACATCGGTTTGAGCGCCATTTACCCCTGTAAAGGTATACAGGGGGGGTTTTATTGGAAACAATAAGACAAGGGGGAAAACAAGGGGGTTTTTGCGGGTGGTTTTTTGCAATTTTTCAAACCCCTTTTAAAAAGGAGAAAAAAGGCCAGGGGGCAGACGTGCCAAAACCTGAACAGGTAAAAAAGGCTATAGCTAAATGGGTTTTTCCGGAACCAAAAGGGGGAAAAAATCAAGGGGGGGGGGGTTCCTTTTTTCCCCCAACTCTGCGATTTATAAAAATAATGAAAGGAAAACAGGTGGGGATGATTGTTGGAAATGTGCTTTAAAATTTGGGAAGATAAGTTGGGTTTCCACAGGGTGAAAGTTTTCCGGTAAAAAGGTTTAAATTAGTTAAAATAAAAATGTTTAAGTGAAACAGTTGATGGATGGGAAAAATGAGGAAAAAAAATAAAACTAAGAAAAAGATTAAAAAGAAATTTCACAAAAAAGGGTTTTTGGGATTAAAAAACCCCCTTTTTTTGCAGGTTTTTTTCCCCGTTTTTTTTCCTTTTTAAATTCCTTTCATTTTTGGGAAAAAAGGGTTAAAAAGAACCATTGGGAAGGATGGGAAAAAAAAAATTTGGGTTTTTAAAAAGGGAGTAAAAAGTCCCCATTTTTCTGGGGAAGGGGGAAAATAAAAGGAAAAACTAAACTGCCTGATTTTTCCTTTCTGTGGCAAAATTTTGGTCCAAAATCTGGACAACCTTAAAACTTTTTTCTTTTTGCTCTCACACACCACATATACCAAAAAATTGGGAAATTTTGGGGGTGCCACATCTGCGTTTTTGAG